>JAGXJF010005071.1:0-89202 GCA_019208055.1 Stipa capillata | reverse complement strand
AGGTGAAACAACCTATGATATTTTCAACACTTCTACTCCTACATTTTCCGTCCAATTAGTCTCTCAATTTGGTTTTAATTATTGTTAAGATCAAGAATTCCTTTCAAGTGATATTACGGAACAGTACGATTATTTTTTCTTATAGCTTCAAATAATTAAGCTATGCTCTTAAGGCCTCAATATGCATGATCTGGTGTCTGAGTTGTATGATCTATTTCGAGCCTAAGTCAATGTGTTACAAAATTACATGCATCAGTGCTTGCTGGGACAATATTGGTGTACCTTCACTTCCTATTTATATTGAATCGACTCCTTGCAGCTTGGAAGAATTGGTAACAGGCTTTGTATGTTCACCATTACTGTTGTCTGTTCCTAATTGTTGGAAATGAATTAGTCTAAAATGAAAGATCAATATCCAAGCTCGCTTTTATTTCTTATTTTAGAAATGAATTTACTAGCAGATAGGTCGATAATTATTGAACATAAATAGAGAAGAGTCATATAACTAGCTTAAAGAGTTAATATTATCAATTATGTTTTCTGCTGCTTTTGTCATTCTCCTTGAGTGCTAACTTTTGTTTCTTGATATTCTTTGTTGCAGCACAGGCCCTATGGATGTGTTGACCATGACAATGGTGACCAACTGAGCACAGGCTGACATAAATAGTCCTTCCATTGTTTAGGTTAGTAATTCACTAATTTCTGTCTGTAAGTGTTCTTTGAATTACGGATGAATGGTGAACTAAATTCTATACACATATGCACATGTATTGTTGTCTCTTTGAAGTCATGAAATTATATGGAGATATAAAGTGCAAAGAAATTTCATGTTTAAATGTAAATTTCTTTTAAGGACGGACAAGTAGCTTTTATGTTTGGCTGACAGATTATAGCCATAGATATCTCGACAACTTTGAGAAAACAATAAGGACTGCTTTTCTTTTCAAGCAATCGTGTCTACGGTTCTAAGTTCTTTGTTCTTCAGAAAAGCTAAATTTTATGGTAGATAGATCAAAAGAAATTTGAACTAGTCAGCTTAGCTACTATGGTTGTCATGGATGCACTGCATTATTGCTAACTGCAGTTTTGTCCTTCATTAGTGCACCTGACAGTTTCTTCTTGAACATGTTTCTCATTTATTGCTTTCATTCTATGTTGCATAACTCAGTAGTTCTTTGGTCCAAATTATTGTGATCCTTACGGTACACGCCGAACAAGTTTTGCTGTTTGTATGACCTCACAATTCTAACTCCAGACTTTTCCTATTATCATTATTAGCGTTTTGTTTATTTCTTTTTTGGGAACAGCACAGGAGAGCCCTACTAGATATATATTAAATAATATGAACAAGGTAATATCGCGAGGATTGGAAAAAGAAAGAATGACAGGCTACACTCAACCAATTCGAGTGTTTTGGCCGGGGGTGTTGCCGGTAGATCGAACTCTTAGGGTTTTTCAGGCTAGAGTCCTACGTCTTCACGTGGTGGTGTGCATGTCAGATAATGCATGGCCATGAAGATGGTTGTTTGACTTTGCAGGTTGGAGCGGATGCTGTGTATTCGGCTACTGATGCATTTAATAGTGCCTGGCATAGTAAGCTGATCGTGTTTTGTTACGTTGGAAAAGCACCATTGGTCTGTAAGCTGAATTTTGTGATGCATTCTATTTTTTTTAATCTATGATGCGTACTTTAAAAGGATCTAGACGTCGCCTGGAGAGAGAATACATTGGCAATATAAAAGCTTCGTCCTCTTTTCTAATATTGGCCTAAACTGGCAGCAGAAATAAACTAACAAATTTTTCACAAGTGAGAATCCTAAATCAAATGTGTAGAATTTGTAATCCTAGGTTAACTAGCATGGAACTCAAATCTAACAAGATATACAAGCAAACACAAGAATTAATTGTATGAGCTGAATATAAGTAAACAATTTAATTCTACACAAAGTATAGAACTAAGAGCAAAAATGAAATACAAACAAATATATATAGCACAAGTATGAATTACAAGTATGTAAATGAAGTCATGGAGACACAAGATTTGTTACCGAAGTTCAGGTATCCACCGATACCCTACGTCTCCGTTGAGAAAGCTCGGTTACACTTAAGTTGAGTCTCTTTCAACCATATTCCTCCAGAGGTTACACAATGCACTCCTCGGTTTCCACTATGGCCAACTATTTCTCCACTTCGGAGATGGTGAGTTTTGCTACCACTCTCAGGACTCCTCGCAATCTTCACTTGAGGATATCACCAACCATTACCACCGAGCCATCTAGGAGACAGTGGTCTCCAAGAGTAACAAGCTCCTGGACTTGCGCTTGAACATGATCGACACCAAATGCTCAAACACACGCAACTAATGTGCTAAGTGCGGGTTACCAAAGCACCGCATCCCTCTCACACCTCTCATCCTTTTCACTAAGCCACAAAAGTTTTGAAATCTCACACTAAATCTTAGGAGAGGAGAGGAGAGCACCAAAGAGTGAAACACAAAGTTGCAACACTTCAAAACCAGTAGTACAAAGCAATTCTTGAAAAACCCTTCACAAGGAGGGCAAGGGATATAAATACCCCAACTCCAAAAACTAGTCGTTGGAAAAATTCTGCACAAATCAGATGTTCCGATTCAACAATTGGATGTTCCGATCTTCAAACCCCAACGGTCATAGACTTGCCAAAAAGCACACATCGGAACATCCGATCGCAGATTGAAACATCCGATTACACTTGACTCAAACATTAGAGAGCTAACACTTCAATCAGAACTTCCTATCACATCGGATCTTCTGATGATCGGAACTTCCTATTTTCAGCTGAAACTTCTGATATGTGCAAATTGTAGCACTACAAAAAACACCTCAGACACTCGATCTGAAAATGGATTCGGACACTTCCACCCATTGTAACAAGCTTAATCACTCAAGATTAAAGCTACATACCAAATGGGACACAACAAACACAACTAGGCTTGGCCAAAAGCATTGACCACCACAAAAGCCGACCACAACACAGGGTTAAGTCTAAACCACCTTTAGACACCTCGAGCTCGCAAAGTAACTTCTCAACACAAACCTAACACGCACTAAGCACAAGATTTGAGCACTCAACAACTGATAACATCCGAGTTATGCATCCGATAATACCTCTTGATAGTATGACTATTGAACCTACAACCCAGTCTCCCACAAAACTCCTTGAGACTAGCAAAACTAGAAAACCTAGTCTAGACATACCTTTGTCTTGAGCAATTCCATCGGACTTGACTAATGCATCATCCGAGTCCTGACGCTTCCATCTCATTGCTCTTTTAAGCTTTTTATCAACACCACGCGATCTCGCTGACGATGATCATCCTCGCTTCCCATCTCGATCCTCTCTCAATCTCCGGAAGCTTGATGAAGACCAATTGATAATTTCCCATGCACCAAGCATAGGAGGCTTCTCTCTTCACATCATCTTCATCGGTTCACACCAAGGCATGAACTGCAAGCATCAACTTTGTGATTCGTCCACTAAGCTCGATTTGATATTGCTCTTCCAATTAAGAATATTTGAATATCTTAATTCAACTATTGCCATCATATGGAACCTTATCCCTACTCATTCTCAAGCACATAGCACATGGGTTAGTCCATAAATCTTAATTGACAATCTTATACCTTAGCCACTTGGTCTATCGACCACAAGTGACAAAACCTTCAAGCTTGATTGTCAAACGTCTCTAATCCAATTCATGGATTTAGTCTTCAATACTTTGGCTCAACACATGAGTCCATGGACACTAACCCCAACACACTCTATCACAAAGCAAATGAGTTAGTCCATAAACATTAATTGACAATAATGTACATTTAGTCACTTGAACCACACAAGTGACTTAGCCTTCACATTATATTGCCAACCGTCTTGTGTCCAACTCATGGACTTTATCTTGATCCTCTTTTGGTTCAACTCATGAGCTCCGTACACGATCACTTAGTGTTCCACTTAGGATCACACATAGATCATGCACTTGACCTTCATCTCAATCATCTTTGGTTCACTTTCTAAACCCTAATCTTGATCACCCGAGGTCTCTTTCTCTCTAGCTTCTTCTTTATCACATGAGCATCACTTAAAGCTCATTGATCTCAATGCATCTCTTTTGATCTCATGGAATTCCTCAATGAATCCATGCTCTTATCATTCACGCATCAGCCATGGAATAATCTATATACAATTCTCAATACAATTGTTAGTCCATAGGTATTATCATTAATTACCAAAACCACACTTAGGGGCTAGATGAACTTCCATACTTGGATGTTTCCAATTGAGATGGATTCATGTACTGTTGTTCCTATTGGACATGTAATTTTGATTCCCACTTTTTGTTCCCTGTGTCTAATAACATGCAAATGCCACAAAAAAAGAAGAGCATCACCTTCATATCATGTGGTCATGTCCCCTTCGCTGTTGTTGCTGGTTTTGACCCAGGAAGCTAGGGCTACATTTCTAATATATCCTTCTCACATCATGTGATAGATGTCAGACAACCACATTAGTACACTTCCTCTACTCTATCGCCCGCACAAGCTTATGTTCGACACACATTCAACTCATTAAGGACTGTTTCAGACGTTTGTGTATCTATAGATGTTGGTCTATATGTTATAGTACAATGACAGCTTCACGCGGAGCGCGGCGTGCGCCGTGCTATCTCTGCTAGTCACTTTTGTTGTGGATGCTCTTCAGGAAGCAACGTGAGAGACCGCCTTCAGTGTTTATTTTTTCTCTTGCTTTATCTTGTTTTGTTTCCTTTCCCACTTTGAGGGTTGTAAATATTTCTACTAGCCTATAGTATAAAGTCAGCAATTGATGTGTCTTTGAGAAAAAAGATCATGCGCCAGAGTGATTATGGATGGAATGGTGTGATTGAGACTGGCAATGGTACCAATGCTAGTTTTGTGGAAAGAAAAGTTAGCTCGTCTTTGTAATGCACAAATATTGCACGATCTTTTAAGGAATGGCCCAACAGAAAAAAAATCTATATAGCCATTTGGAACAGAGGAGTGAGGTTTTAGAATCTCTATAAAGTTGCTTAATTAATATTAATTTTGTAGGAAAGTTTATTTAGGTTTTTTGCATATAAATTATCTCTCTCTCCAAGTTTCTGGAATATTAAAGCACCTTTTAAGAATAATTTCTCTGTTTGTAGGGTTACACTATCTATATATTATCTTATAAATTTGAGTTGATGGTGGTGGCGGTGTCACACATTTCTCTCAACAAACAGAATCCTTATCCCCTCAACAAACAGAATCATTATCCTTATCCCCTCAACAAATAGAATCATTATCAACAAATAACCAAACAAACCACGAACCACTTTCATCTTCTTCTCCATCTGCCTCCCCTCCCTAGCATGCTGTTCTGCTCATGGATTGTCCCCTTCTTTTTCTTCCCATCCTCCCTATGACGGTAGGTGATGGGCAAAGCCCTATTCTCGTTGTGCCACCTCTGCCTCCTCGCCATTGCTAGTGTCGCCCATCGCGCTCGCTCCCGTGGCCTTGCCATGGCCTCACCGAGAAGCTATAGAGGAAGAAGTCGATAGAGAAGGGGCTTGACATGGACGAGAATGGCAGCAGCAGCAGCATAATGATGGTGTATGCAGAGGTGAAGGGGAAAACGAGCAAGTGCCTAGAAAATCCACAGCAGCACGTTGCCCAAATGCCGCTTGACGAAGCGTAGCTCCATCTATCGTGGCATCACCCAGTACATACGCCCCAGTGGCCTTGCCCTCTCCTTGGCTCCCTGCGCATGATAAATTTCCATGTTGCTGGTTGGGTGGCATGAGGTTGCAAAAGGAAAAGGCAGAGCACCCTGCACCCTGAAGCTCTGTAGGGGAGGCTGTGCAATCAGAATGCGGAGAAACTAATGGTAAATAATGCTATTGCTTTGAAAAAAAATACTTTGCTTATACAAGCTCTCAGCAAATGTTAAACCCAATATATATGTTCTTGTATATTCAGACCTCTATGCTAGTTTGTATTTTTTTAAAGCATGGAGATTGGTTCTTTAAAAAGTAAGCAACGGGAGGATTGACAACAGGAATTTCTTTTTCCATCAAGTACCATTATAGTGTTGCTCCTTATATGAAAATTTTCAGTCTCCTAATTCCATGTCTGTGATGCATCAGTTCAAAAATAAAAAAATTGGAGCTCTCTATTCGGAGCAAGAAGTTTGCATTTCCTTCATAGCATCTAGCTGTATGCAAATTAAGTGATTAAAATGCTTCAAGGTCAAATTAATGCTTGCTACGTTCTTTGTGATTCTCCTGACACACTGTGGCTTTTCATTGTAAGCTTATAGATTTTGTTTTTTGCTCACTTGTCCTAATAACTAATAAGCTTTCAAAATGGTTTCGTTGTTGTTAAGGTGAATCTCTAAGCCCCTATTTGGATTTTACAATTTTCATAGTAATTTTATATGGTTTCTAATATTGCTATTATGATCCCTTCAATGCACAATGAATGCATTGAGCCATTGGGTCCAAATTGAAATGTAATTGTTCCTCATAGTTAATATAAAGATCATGTTTAAAATTTGCAATGTTTGGATGACTTATTAGCAATTGATAGCACTTCAAAGGTTGACACCTTCAAAAGTTGGCACACTTGCTTCTTGTTCTTCCCCCAAAATTAAGAATCTATTTGATAAAAAAATAATAATTCATGTATGCGCTTGTTGTAGCATGTCAAAAGAGGCAGAGCACAACGACAAAGATGGAGGCGAAGGCAGAGCCTATGAGGGTGGCAATGGCGAGATGCCAAAGCGCTGAATGACGGGGTACGGATGTCGTCATTGTTGGAGAAGACACATGGTATCCTTATAAATCTTGATGCGCTGAGGATGCCATGAACAGTCCCTAGAATGTCGCCATTGGTAGAAGACGCAACACACATGTAGAGTAGGGTGGAAAAGGAGACGCATGATGGGGTGGAGTCAGATAGGAACATGCAAGCGTGTGCTGTATTTATCTTACATTTATTTTTTATGGAAATAGAGTTTCGAAACTTTGTTTAAATAAATTGCCGAAAAATATTAAGATGCACTATACTTATTTTGAATTAATTTTTTCTATTAAACTTACTAAATATACCTTTCTTAAAATAATTACATGAACCTTACACAATATTTGAGGTATAATGAGGACAGAACGCTGCGGCGGAGTCGAGGACATGGTGTAGACCTAACCTAGCTGACGTAGTTCCACTTATTGAGTAATATATAGAATGAAGTAATGTCTATGCACAAACCTTTTATAGTTTGGAACAACTAATCACACCATGGAATGATTTGTTAAGACACTGTGACTTTGTAGCAAAGCTCGGTCATGCAAAGCAATGGTAGATGTCGAGCAGTAGGTAGGTGAAGCCAAGGGCCGAAGAGTCGCACCTTCACCATTATCGATGAATTTGAAGAGATGAATATTGCCATTACTGCATGTCCCTCTTCATTTTCTATCTTAAGGTGAGACGTGGGTCGCAACTTCACCGCCATCGACGAATGCCAAGAGATGAATGTAGCCATTATTGTAAATCCCACTTATTATCCATAATACTAAGGCGAGGCGCTTAATGCATCACCATCCAACGCTGGAGGCAATTGGAGCCACAACGGAGATTCATCGTAGTTGGAGTAGGTGCGCACGTAATGGTGGAGCAACACGAAGTGGAACAGGGTGATGTCGTAGCAAAGCCATGGCAAAGCCGAAGGCAGAGCTTAGGAGCGGACGAAGAGAGAAAAATGGAGAGGGAAGACGTCACCTTGTCTTGGTGCAAAGCTTGGGTAAAGATAGAGATGTGTGTCAAGGAGAAAGAGATACAACGTGGTGCATGAGGCTCACCGGAATGGGAGAAATGGGAGAAAGATGACCACATTTGTCGTGACATGGTCGAAAACTATACGCGCTTCATGCTCGATATATGTGTTTGTGATAGAACGATCTATTAATCGATGGTTATATACAATACCATCGTAGCACACGGGTATTCTACTAGTTACTACGAAATTTTTGATGTGTTTTTATGTTTATGTGGTCCGATAAGACCGTCATACTTGCGTGCAAGCAGACGAATCGACTAAATGGAATGAACAAATTAGCCTAGCCCACCACCTGAGCAATAAACATGGATGGTCATTACTTAGTTGGAACAGATACTAAATGGTTAGAGTAAACTCCAACGTGAATGGATGGTAATTATTTACAACAAATAAATGGTTAGAGTAAACTCCACCGTGGACCATGCATGCACGTGTGTTACAAATACATGTTGAATCAGATTTGAAGTGTTTCACCACACTGTACCATAATTTACACCCGAAATTAGAATCTGAATATAGTTCAATCAGTGAGTTTATAAGAGTTTTGGTCTCTGTTAAATATGGTGCAACGTGGTGATATTTTTTTTTGAAGGAAACGTGGTGATATTTTTAAATGTTCTTCAACATACTAGTATTTTAATAAAACGCATGCACGACCCACGATGAAATCTACTCGTACAGTTAAAAAGGAGCAGCAAAGGACGTGGCTACGTGCTCTCGTGCAAACAAAGGAGGCGGAGGAGTTTCAGAATAAGTATAATGCTTAAGAGAGATGCTCCTCGGTAATGCTTTATTTATTCCTCTGATCGCTTGTTATCTCGTGGCTCTCTTTCTTCATCCAATCCTTGTCTCTCTGAAACAGCTCAAGCGATTATACCTTTTCAGTCTCCAATGCTTTCAGTGCCAGTAATCTTACATTAAAAAACACTGAAAAGTTGCTAGAGTTTCCCCCAAAATAAAGCTAACATAATTTAGCAATGACGATGACGATAGTGACTGACGATGATGATGCAGCCCAAATCATTCAAATATTTGTCTAAAGAAAAGTGATTATTTACGATTGCGATGGCCCGAAAGAGAGAGAACAAAGCGGTGTAGGCTACTAGTTGCAATTGTTCATTAGGCTGGGCTCATCAACGGTCCATAGGTCCTACACGCGCTAGTCCGATCCGGGTACCCGCACTTGGTGGCGGACCTGGGCCGGTTTTGTTCTGTACCGTCCGGGCAATTAGTACCGCTATATTACCCACGGTTTGGGTCATGTTTCTCCAGCCCACTAAAAGCCCAAAAGCCCGCACGCGGTCGACCCCTTCACTTCCCCTATTCTACTTCTTTCTTAAATTTCACGCAGTCAGTTCGTTCTTCTCTTTTCTGCCTTGGTGATTTTTCTTCATCTCTAAGGGTATTTATCATTACTACAGAAATATTCATTAGTGACGGGCGAAATCCCTCGTTACTGACGGATACCAGGTATGTTAGTGATGACTTAAGTCATCAGTCATGAGTAAGTTACCTGTCACTGATGACACTACATCACTAACGGGTAAACGAGATAGCCGTCAGTGATGATATCGTCATCAGTGAGAGGTAAGCGAGATAGCCATTAGTGATGATATCGTCATCAGTGAGGGGCTACTACTGTAACTCGTCCTTGATAACATGGCACTAGTGACGGGCTGCTTAACGTAACCAGTCCTTGATGACATGTCAGTAATGACGGGTTCGTGTGATAACCGTAAGGGTGAGTGCTTACCTAGGGCACGATTTTTTGCCTAGCCTTAGGATTTGCTAGCTATGCCCTATGAATCTTTTTCTGCCTAACATATCTCCTGAAACAGAAAACAGTAATATATACATATATATCTTAGATTTCCCAGACCATCTAAACATCAAGATATCATATATACATGCAAATACATATCAGACATTCACATCACATTTCAATTCACCAATGAACTCTCAAATAGATATAAATTCAAAAATAAAACAAGTATATCAATCACATTTCAATAAAGTTGGTAACATATTTCAATTCACATGTATATCACCATAAAAGACAGCCTCAGACTATAGCCATTAAGATGTAACACTTGTGCAGTAAAACTAGTTCTTGTAGAGTGAGTTATTTTTGTTGTTGCAAATATTATTATATGGGTTCTAGGAGGGAAATAATTAGGAAGTTTATACTAGAAGAAGATGATGATGAAATCTTTTTGTGTTGGTTCCCGCTTTGTACTCATCACTTTATGAAGAAAAACAGCCAGTCCACACCTCATCTCTTCTTGGTGCTAAAATGGTTAAGGAGATCTTAGGACATGAGAGTTGGTCTAATATTGAATTTTGAATGGAGCTGGAGATACTTAGGGCTATCTCAGATCTTTTTAGAAGAGAGGGTCTATTAAAGGGCACATCGACTATTGGTATTGAGGAGTAGTTGGGGATGTTTATGTACATAATCTCTCACAATGCTAGCAATCAAATGCTACAAAAACAATTTCAGTACAGCGGCGAAACAACTCATAGGAAGATAAAAGAGATATTCATGATAATTCCAACTGTAGTCTAGAGATTTATGAAGGTTCCAAGTTCGATCCAAACCCACTCAAAGATTGTGTTGAACCCTCGCTATTGGCCTTATTTTCAGGTGAACCACCGTACACATATCCGTTTCATTGAACTTTCCCTAAACTTCTTCTTATAGATTTGTAAAGCTTTCAAGTTTGATTTTTTTATGTGTGCAGAACTGCATTGGTGCTATTGATGGAACTCATGTCCCCATCACTATTGCTAAAGAGAAAGCCTCATCATTTAGAAATAGGAAAGGAACTCTATCAATGTGATGGTGGCTTGTGATTTTGATATGAATTTCACATTCATTTCATGTGGCTAGGAAGGGTCTGCATCAGATGCGAGAGTCCTTCAGTCTACTATTAGTAAATGATTTCATGTACCAAAAGAGAAATTTTATCTTGTGGACGGTGGATATGCAAATACACCATCTTTTCTTTCCTCATATAGAGGAGTTCGATACCATCTCAATGAATTCAGGAGGCGGCGGTCATCTCATAGTGGCTATGCTAACCAGAAGGAATTGTTCAACCATTGCCATGCCATCCTTCCTAACCATATTGAACGGGCGATTGGTGTTCTAAAGAAGCGATTCCCGATTCTAAAAGTGGGCACCTGCCATCTCATAAAATCTCAGATTAAAATTTTGGCTACATGTGCTGCATTCGATAGCATCATTAGAGGTTTAAATGGTGATGATGGGTGATTGGTGTCCAACCACCTCATATCCTACCATTTAATTATATTGATGTCCTGGATGGTGATGGCAATATCCAACATGATGTGGAGTCAAATGATAGAACCGCTCTTAGAGACCAAATTGCTATGCAAATATGAGCTGATTATAATGTTTAGTTGGACATGAATTTTTATGTATTTGGATGTGTCTGTAATATCATTCATTTGAGACTTGTTGCCACATATTATGTATTTGGATTGCTACTAATTAACTCCAAATTTTGTTGGAAGAAATGAAGAAAATGTCAAAGCTGGAGGATAAATTCTCAATTGAAAAGTGTGTGGTTGCGTTGGAAGCAATCAAAGAACTCACTGATGTGGAGAAGGCAAAGGCGTTAAAACTATTCAAATGCAGTCTGAACCAAGAACTCTTCACGAATACTAAGAGTGCAAGTGTCTGACTGCTATGGTTCAAAGATGAAATTTATCCTTAGGTATGCTATATATTCCTTCTCTTATTGTCTTATAGAAATTGATTCTTTGGTAGGCATTGTTCGGGGTTGCAAAAAATATATAGATGGAATATATAGATGCAAACGTTAATACCTTCTCTACTACAAATACATTTATGCTTACTTGTTCACCTTGTGCTTTTGTTAGCTATTTGTTAGCTTTTTTGTTAACACTTATCAGTGAGACATAATTGCCTCTGTAGCATCTGTTGTTGGCCTGCCCAAAGTTGCTTATGTGTTTAGAATCCTTAGTGCCTTTTGCTCTTGGACTTTAAGAACACGTTTGCAAAAACTAGTTACTTGAGTGAATCATATAGCTTGAAGAGATGTCTTCCTGTGGGTTTAGTTTGAGTTCCTGATCCATAGCTTGTGCATCCTTGAACCGTCTTCAAGTAATTTTGAACAATATAAACTAAAGCACCAACAGGTTAGTTTGTCCTTGAATTATCTTCTGGTAGTTTTGAATAATGTCAATTGAAGCACCAGCAAAATTTGTAGTTTTCTTGCTATATTTATTGTTGTTTTTTAATTTCAGCCACAGATCATGACAAGAGTGACAGAATGTCTAGACAAGATTCGTAACGAAAATTTGATAAGATAAATTTTGTAATGAAAAATTGATTTTCTTTGAGCATTAAGCACTCAAGTTTGGTGATATATTTGCTAGTTCTGGTGTCCCTATCTTGACTTATTCATCAGTGAGATGATATGATGTATCACCATAAACAGATGTTAGAAAAGGAGCCTTATCTGCCATGTTTTGATTTGCTTTGTATTTTGTCAAAAATAATACTTAGTTGTGCTAACGGTCGCTGTTGTTTGCAGAAACATGTCATGCTGGAGCAGCTTTGGTCATCGACATGATGTGGAGTTGGGGAGAGATGCAGCCAGTGATCTGTAACTGTAATGGCATCCTTGTGTGTTGAATTTTGATTGAACATGTGAAACTGCTATGTTATGCAAACAATTTTGATTGAGAGGTGTGGTCAGCTAACTCCTGTTGTGCTGTGCAAGGTGCATCCTCCACTCCATGTGTGTTGGATTATGATGTTGGTTAGCTATGGTTTGTATTTTTTGGGTGATCATTCCATTAGCTAGTGTTTCTACAGTATGGTACATCAATAGCAAGAAGTGATGAATTGTTGTTGGTGATACTTGGCTCTATCTGTGTTGCAAGTCTGCTTAGTCATTTCATCCTGTTTCAAACGTATGTAGTACTTGCACAGTTCTCCATTTTCATCGGCCTGAGTTGGGTTGAGTTACTCTATCAAATGTGGCGATGTATCTATGATCACATAAGAACCATCAAATACTTGGCTATATATCATGAGAGGCCATGTGCGTTTGCCTCTCAGGAACATGATGAATGGACAAAATCTTGCATATTTCTAGTGACTGGTATTTCCATCCATTGCTGCCAAACAATGACGGGGATAATTTTTTCGGACGGGAAGACCTCCCCAGAAATCTCTCGCGATTTAGGCCCTGGGTTTTGCTCTCCTCAATCCAAACAAGGCCTAGAAGGTAGAAACCTGGACGCGGTTCGGGGAAAACGCAGCAAATTGGGCCGGCCCAACGCAGAATAGAAAGGACCTTCGTCGAGGCCGGGCCCAACGCGGACTAGGAAGGATCTTCATTGAATGGGCCGGGCCGGGCCGGAGACCCAGCTCTCGTCCGACTGGCCGCTCGCCCGGGCGGTAGGGATGGGGACCCGACCCGGGCTGAGTCGCCGCCTCCGCCTCCGCCTCCGCCTCCGCCTCCGCGTCTCCGTTCCCTCGCCTCCGAAACCAAAGCATCTCGCCTAGAGGAGCTCAGCTTCGCGCGCTGCGCTACCGTGCCGCAACGTCATCTCCTGTTTTGGTCTTGCCCGAAACCTCTGTAGGGTTCAAGAGCAAGGGGGCTTGATTTGATCGTTGCGATCGAGCAGCTAGAGATGGCGGCCATCCTGCGACGAACCACACACAAGGCTGCGGCGGCGGCGGCACTGTTCCTGCGGCCGCGAAGCAACGACCGGCTCGCACGGTCCCTTACGGCCGGCGTCTCCGCTGCTTGCAGTGGTAAATCACCCATCTTGCAAATGAAATTCTGCTCTAGTTGTGAGATTTGCTGTGACCTTGTTAAGCTTCTTGAATGATCAGATGCTGGGGCTGCTTCGGCGGCGGAGTTCTTTCCATGTCGTAACGGTGGGGGCGTCCTGCACAGGGCTGCGTCCGTTGACCCCACCGCAGTGGTGGAGGCCGGCGCCGTGGTGCATTCCGGTGCTGTTCTTGGTAAGGAGGTCGTTGTTGGGTCTGGAACCGTGGTCGGGCCTTCGGTCTCTGTGGGGCAGTCCACCAGGATCGGGTATGGTTTTTCTCCGATTTGATCCGATTACGAAAGCAAGCTCTGTTTGATTCTAATGATTTGCTGGAAATGAGTTTTGTGTTAATTTTGTGCCTGCAGGTACAATGTTGTCTTGAGCAATTGTTCGGTGGGTGAGTTTTGCACTATCCACAATGGTGCCTGCATTGGTCAAGATGGTGAGCATGTATTCACCTAGTGTTGCAAATATGTCGTGTGGTGGACATGATATGTTCTACAACACTTCAAATAACATGTTGTACAATCATACATTATTTCAGATACTTGCACATATTATACTAGGAACACTAGTTTCAGCTTGTGAGCTGATCGCAGCATTTCATTATGCCTTTGGCTAGTCACATACATCTGTTTATTATCAATGTTATTAATTTCCTTTGTTTTTCTGTTATACTTGGTGGATGGTAAATATTAGTTTATAAACTACTGTCAAACAATAGAACTTGGCAACTTGCTTTCTGATGCTGTATAGCTGTCAATTACTGATGTATCTCTTGCAGGCTTTGGTTTCTCTGTGGATGAGGATGGACAGGTCAAGAAGAAACCACAGGTTAGTCCTCACCATTATCACTCAGTGGAGATTAATTTCCTTGGTTAACTGTTTGTGAAGATTATGAATCATTACTCAGTAGTATCCAAATTGAAGGATAGTGAAATAATTATTGGGTTCAGAGCTGAAGTAATTCTTTTTGAACTTATCTTAGAGCAAATGTGCAGTGCCACCTTACAGTATCAGAGAGGTTCCATTTTATATAGCTAAGGAAAAGCTGAGTCTAACATTTTTCACACTTACTCAACATACTTGCCTGACATCTAACAGCAACAAAGAAAATGTCCTGAAATAATACCGATGACAACGCGACATGGAAAAATACTTGTCCAAACAGATGTTTACTAAGTAGTAGTACCTACTGACTGTCTGACTCTATGCATGTGGTAATTTGTGATTTTTTATGCATATGCTATTGGGGTATCAAATAAAATTGCAGGCCTGCATTAAAAAAGCTTTTTATTTCTCAGGAGCTTTACGCAAGAATTGGAGACAATGTGGAGATAGGTGCAAATACTTGCATTGACAGAGGCAGGTAATGCGTCATCTTTCTAATCCTGTCTAAAATATTTACTCTGTCAATATTGGACAGTTGCACGCTCTCAGAGTCAGAATGCTAATATCCAGAGAATATGTAGCTTGGTTAAGACAGTTCTTCTGTTAGCTAGTCCATAATTGATCTCAGTATATCTAACGCTTTGAAATATCAGCTCTTTCCATCTGATTATATGTTTGATTGCAGCTGATTCTTGCTGAAAACTTTCATCAATTCTTTTTAACTGCAGTTGGAGAGACACAGTGATAGGGGATGATACCAAGATTGATAATCTGGTTCAGGTATTGTCTCCCCTGCTTTAGATGATTGGACTCTTCTCCCTCTTTCTGGTGAATTGACATTCCTTTTGCAGATAGGTCACAATGTGGTAATTGGAAAGTGCTGCATGATTTGCGGACAAGTAGGGATTGCTGGTTCTGCAACGTATGTATACATTCATCTCATTGATGAGATGTTCATTCTGCTTTGGTATGTCCTACAATTCTTCCAGGGCTGCTTTCGAGTTTTATCCTGTTACATGCACACAGGTTGGGGGACTATGTAACATTGGGTGGTAGGGTGGCAATTCGGGATCATGTCTCCATTGCTTCAAAGGTTCTGTTTTCCCAGCTCTGTGCTTTGGCCTTGTCTTATTTTTGCACCTTGAGTCAATAATACTAAGTTTCTATGCAACTTTGTCTTGCCGCGCACCACAACCTAGCTGTGTTGTTCATAGTATTCTTGACTCCTTCAAAACTAATATTGGTTGCAATGAGAAGGGGTCATTCTTTTCTTGTTGAGCAACTGACTGCAATCTAGGAAATTCATGTGCAACTTCATCTTCACATCTAGTGGTTACACTGTAACAGCAAACAAACATGTACAGCCGAACATATGTTTTTTCCCTGTTGATAGTCATGGCAAGCATCCAGATACCACTGGTCCAAACACCTGAGCAAGACGTAGCTGATAACATTACATTTTGCTAGTCTATTCATCTATTTTTCATTGTCTTCGCAAGTTTATTTTCCTCGATCCCATGGCAGGTCCGACTTGCAGCAAATAGTTTAGCGACAAAGGATATCCAGAAGGCCGGTGACTATGGTGGATTTCCGGCTGTAAGCATTTCATTATAGCAATGACCATATAAGTTGAGCTTCTTCCTCCCCCGCCCCCGTGATACCCCTGTACTAAATACTGAATATTCATGTTAAATTTAGGTCCCTGTAAATGAATGGCGCCGACAAACTGTGAATTTGCGCCTATTTTCGAAGAAAGTTGGCGACGGAAGATAGTGCCTCCGCAATCCTGTGAGGCTAAATATGCTGTCAATCGATTCTTTTAACACTTGTTAGCTTGATCAGTGTAAGTTGTAATATCTCCCTATCCAGTGGAGTTACATATATCTCACTAGATAGTTAGCATTGAAATCGGTGTCTGAAACGATCTCCACAATGGGAGCTGGATTCTTTATTGTTTGATCTTGTATTTACTCAACTATTAAAAACTGACATCAATGATGCATTAAGCATTCTACTCGTGCTGCTACGGGTATCAAATGACGGCATGTGAAATTGTGAGGCTACTTTAACAACGTGCACTGTATCGTGTCATGTATACATTATATGTCGTATGAGTCCGATTATATTATTACTAACTAACTAATTAACCTACTCGTGGTGTGTAACTCGGATAGGTTAGCTTAATCCCATCTTTGTGTTTGGCAACTAACTCAGTTAACCTAAACTATATTTGGCTAGATTAGGGGTTAGCAGTAAAAAAAGAATTCAGTAGAGTAGGTTGTATTGTGCTAAGTTATTTTATATTTTTAGTGGGTTAGTTTAATCTTAGGTTAAAGAGATTAAATGACTTTGATCGGATTAACTTAACCCCACCTAACCTAAGAATGTTTGACGAATCAAGTTTCTAATCCACCTCATAATCCTGAACCAAATGGGGCATTAGTCTAGAGAAGTAGTCACTACTACAAAACAGGGTTTTCTGGACCCCAGATCTTAGCCGGTGCAAACAAAACCGACAGTAAGAACTCAAGTCTCAGTCGGTTGGTACGAAACAACTGACTGAAAAGAATGAACCGGCTGAGATAATATCTAACTTCAGTTTAGAGTGAAAAAACCGACTGTGATATTATTATAGTCGGTTATACCAGTAAAACCGGCTGAGGTAAGTGAACTTTTACAGCCGGTTTCTTTTTCTCAACCAGCTGAGATAACTTTGAGACGGTTGTTTTGCTGGAACCGACTCAGATGATGCTGTTCGACATCCATAAATACTGTCCGAAGTTGCCAGCTGAGCCTTGAATGCAGTTGTCCATTGTTTGGTATACTTGATATAGGTTGGTTGGGGTGGTGTTGTCAAATTTTATGATAATTTTCATAGAATTTTATGGCACATAATATTTTGATAATTCTTGCTTAATTTAATAAAATTTGCATGTTGTTATAGATTGATCGACGGTGGATGTACGTTGAGAATCGTGCTAGTAATGAGTACATCGAAGGCGTCTCGGCATTCTTATAAGTAGCCGAACAGTATAGTTTGAACACAGGGGAGACGTGGATCAGCTATCCATGCTGTCATTGTGAAAATTTGAGGAGTTTCACAAACCTTGCACAGATCCAAGCACATTTGATCATGACAGGATTCATGAAGGGGTATGCATGTTGGACCAGCCACGGTGAAGATCAGATTGTAGAGGAAGGTCCGGTAAACATGGATGAAGGCAATGACGTGGCAGATACTGTCAATAGCACACCTCTTGAGCAGACGCGTGATGATGTATGTGCGTCACAAGAGGATGCGTCGCAAGATGACACGTCGTTGCATGAAGACAACAAGTTAGATCAGATGATCCGAGATGTCGAAGAAAACTGTGAGAATAATCGAAAGTACAGGAAATTTGTCTGCTTATTGGAAGAATTGGAGAAACCAATGTATCCTGGCTGCAAGTTCACAAAATTATCGGGCGTTCTGGAACTGCTAAAACTGAAGGCTAGCAGCGGATGGACCGATAAGAACTTCTCGTCGCCCCTAACATTTTTAGGGGACATGCTTCCAAAGGAAAACTAGATGCCAAAAACTACATACAGAGCTAAGAATGTTCTTTGCCCTTTGGGAATGGAGGTAGAGAAAATACATGCCTATAGGAATGACTGTATCCTATACCGTAAAAGAGTATGTGAATTTGTGGGCATGTCCGGTGTGCAAAGCTTCGCGATATAAGCGTAAGATCGATGGTGATGATGTCAGGGAAAGCATAGAGGTGAGGAAGGAGACTCCTGTTAAGGTTGCCTGGTACTTGCCCATAATTTCCCATTTGAAGTGCTTATTTGCGAACCCGAAGGAGGCCAAACTAATGCGTTGGCACGCAGATGAGCGTACAGATGATTTAATGTTGAGACACCCAGCAGATTCTTTATAGTGGAGAAATATTGACAGGAGGTATGCTATGTTCGGCGAAGAGGCGAGGAATGTAAGGTTCGGGCTGAGCACTGATGGAATGAACCCATTCGGCAACATGAGTAGCCGACACAACACTTGACCCGTGAATCTATGCATGTATAACCTTTCACCTTGGTTGTGTATGAAGAGAAAGTACATCATGATGGCAATATTTATCCAAGGTCCGAAACAACCCGGTAACGACATTGATGTGTACTTTGCCCCATTAGTGGATGATTTCAAACTTCTTTAGGATGAAGGCGTAAGGGTATGGGACGCACACCTAAAGGAAAACTTCACGTTACGTTGCATGTTGTTCATTACCGTCAACGATTATCCAGCCAATGATAACTGTTTGGGACAAACTATTAAAGGGAGCAATGCATGTGTTCAATGCCTTGTTGATACAGCAAGCAGGTGGCTAAAACACTCTAAGAAAATGGTGTACATGCGTCATTGTAGGTTCCTTACAAAGGATCACCGTTATCGCGGGATAAGACACGAATTCGATGAAACCGTTGAGAAAGACTCAGCTCCACATATTTTTAGCGGCACTGTGATCTACAAAGACAATAACTTAAATACAAAGAAAATAACTTAAATACAAAGAAAATAACTTAAAAATAGAGAAAATATATTACAGTCGGTTTCACCGACCAAACCGACTGAGATAGTATGTTATCTCAGTTGGTTGCATCTCCCGAACCGACTGAGATAGTATCTTATCTCAGTCGGTTTTCTTGCCTGAACCGACTAAGATAGTATATTATCCCAGTCGGTTCTGTGGACCGAAACCGACTGAGATAGTATATTATCTCAGTCGGTTTTGTTGACGGAACCAACTGTAATATATTATCTCAGTCGGTTTATCTGGGTTAACTGGCTGCGATGACTTTAGTTAATAAAAACCGATTCGTCTCCCTCCTCTAGAACTTCACAAAGTTTCGACTCCCGCCTTTCTCGCAGGACCCGCCGCCGCCTCTAACCGCCGCTGCTCCAGCCGCCTCAATCGCCGCCCCTCCTCCGAGATGGCCTCTCCGATGCACCGGACGAAGTCCCCAAGCCGGCGAGTCGCCACCCACCGCCATCTCCCGAGCCGCCGCCGATGTGGCCCAAGCCGGTGCCTCTGTCGCCCGAGCCGGCGCCTCTGTCGCCCGAGTCGCCGCCACCTCCTACCTGGTCCACCACACAAGGTACGTGGTGCTACTCCATTACTGATACTCAAAATGGCATCGCATCACCCCTTAATCTAAACCATTGTTTGAGCACTAAAATGTGTAAATAAATGGATAATAGATGTATTTGAATTTAAAGGTTTTGTGTGTTCTGGAGAGATTTTACCCATTGATCTTGATTAACAAGCATGTGGTCAAATTTTAACTTAAATAGCATCAAAGTGTCCATCCATCACTAATTGCTAAAGTTAGACATATCAAAATTTAGATTTAAAAAAATCACCTTCTAAAGCGTATGTAACTCTGCTATTCACATCATCTTGGTTCAAAAATTGCCTTAACTAGGCATGTGGTCAATTCTAACTACAGCTAGTTACTAAAATAGACACAAGGTATACTAGGAAAGATACATGTCCAAAGGATGCTTGTATAGTATTTTCTAATCATAGTTATTCAACAAGTTGTGTAATCTTTGCAGCAAAAAACAAAATGTGTAATCAAATATGCTTTATAAATTAGCGAAAATAATTAATTTTTAGCACCAGTTGCCTCTTATTGCCAAAAGAAAAGTTTAGTTCTTTGCCAAGATAGGTACTTAATGATATATCTAACATAAAATACCCTTATCCCCCTCCAACACTGTCACCGATAGTTGGCCCTCCCACACGAGCTTATTTTCTATGTGGATAGAAATTTGCAACCCTGATCGAGCTGATCAGCTATTCCATGCAAGTAATACTGGACTGGCTCTTGACTAACAGTGATGTACATCAAACCTACAGTTTGCATCTTTACTGGTAATAAGACTTGTTGCTTATAGTGGGATTTTAAAGGGGAAGGGGTATAGTAGAAGTCTTGCTTGGCTGGAGCTTTTCATCCTGACCCGTTGCATTATTTGAACGACTTCAGCGAAGACCAGCATAAAACTTGTTTCTATTTTGCTTTACTTATCATCTCTATGTACTTGTCCTCTATTATCCCAAGATCGCCGGACAATGGCGACTCTCGGTCGCCATCGCCACTTAGTCTGTCCGGCGACACAACAAGCACTTCCGGGCCTAAGAAAAAGGCTCATCAAGGAGAAGGAAGGAAATGGTCGAAGAGATCGGGGTACACGGTCACGCACTTGCACAACTCAGGACACTAGACGAGCCTGAGAACGCAAGGAGGAAGTTCAGCACGGTCTGCGGCATCGTAGCAAGAGAGCGGGTTCCAATCACTTTAGAAAGTTGGAAGAGAGTAGGAACAGAACAACTCGCTGCGATTTCAGGGGAAATCTTGGGATATTTCATCTTCCCCGAAGAATGGAAAGCTCATATCGAGCGAGCTACTAAGATGACAGCCTGCAAGGCTTAGAAGAACTGGAAGACTGTCCTCGTCAACGAGTACGTGTATGCTGTGGTGGAGCCTTTCGGGAAGTGGCTGATGATTACTCCTGAGGTTTGGAACGAGTTCATCAGGATGAAGACGATGGAAGAATTCAAGCTGAAGAGCGAGCAAAATCGAGAGCTCTCTAAGAGAAACAAGCACCCGCACAATCTAGGGACTGCCGGCTACGCGGGAATGAAGAAGAGATGGGAAAGGGAG
Source organism: Stipa capillata (assembly GCA_019208055.1). Lineage (NCBI taxonomy): Eukaryota > Viridiplantae > Streptophyta > Magnoliopsida > Poales > Poaceae > Stipa > Stipa capillata. The sequence goes on along the minus strand of JAGXJF010005071.1, from coordinate 67,905 downwards.
GATGAGCAGGCATCGCAATCGGATGCCCCTCCTAGATTTGCGAACATCATGGATGCGAGGACCAAAGCCTGGGTTAGAGCTAGGGTATCTGCATCGACATTGGCTTCGGGCGACCCAGCATTTGAGAACCCAGCTGACGCACAAGTGTATAGACGTTTGGTGAGATATAAATCCCACTTTAGTCGTACTAACAGCTTGTCAATCATACCAATTGTAGTAGCAAATAATTCTTTTGCAGCTGGAGTTCGATGCGTCATCCCAGGCTGGCACCTTCGTAGGAGATGTGCTTGAAGAGGGCTTAGGAAACCCCGAGCACCCAGGTTGCACGAGGGTTGTAGGTTCCCTCATTCCCCACAAGTATGGACTCTCCCAGGCTTTGGAGGCGAAGTGTGAATGCCAAAGGGCGAGGAAAGCCGCTGAAGAACAACGCAAGCGCGAAAAGTTCAAGCAAAAGATACTTCGCGACTTAAGAGCGGAGTGAATTCTAACTGCGTGACAAGAACAGCCAGTTGCTGCCAGCCCTGGGGCTCGACGCAGTAGCTGCGCGTCGATCGACCTCCCTACTCACCAGGAAGATACAACTTCTACCTTCCCCTGTGATGAGATCGAGGTATTCTTGATATACCTTAAAAAATTATTCCACATAAGATTGTTTATGGCCTGCTGGCTGAAATCCTTTCTTATGTAGGCTTCCACGAGATGCACTATTCAAGTTAGGTTGGTGGGCTAGTGTTCCCAGCAACGGGAGAGCAGAGGATACATAACGTCCCCCTAGACCCTATGAACGCGAAGGTGAGCATCGATGGGGTTAACGACACTTTCAGCAAACTGAAGCTCCCGATTCCACCGAATAACGAGATCTTAACTCTAAGTCAAGCCAAGGGGACATTCATCCAGTGGCCCAACAAGGACATCTCTATCGATGCGTCGCGGCCGACTAAGAAGGTTTTACCGCGATCGGCAGATGAATCAGTGGAGCCTTTGACGTTCTCGCCTCTTGTGGTAGTGGCGCTGTCATCGAGACAGTTTGAGCTGACAACACAAGAATCACCGAAGAGGTCTCCCAAGGTGGCATCGCCGAAGCATGGCAAGAGAAAGGACTTGATGAAGGTAGTTGCTAGCCGAAAAATGACCCACGAAGAAATAGCCGTGATATATGAAGCTGGAGGGAGTCTCCCTAGCGCTCCGACTGTCCCGACATACAAGCCTAGGAAGCCGATGGTCAAGAATCACAAAAAGATGATGTCTAAATTTGGTTGGGCTTGCGTTGCGTTGCACAACCATTACTTGGCCAATTTTAAGAAACCCAAGCATCAGCGGAGCAATAGCATCATTGGCAGGTTCAGACGTGAGCACTTCCTCCATGATAAGGGTCGACTGTTCGTCGTGACTTGGAAGGACTTCTTCCTTATGTACAATCTAAGCGCCTTGGACGCGGGCCTCGTGAGATGCTTCACACTGTAAGTGCTTACAATCATGCTCCATTTAATTTACTATAATACCTACATGTCACAAATACGGAACTCTCCCCTCTGTGTATATGTAGATTCACTTATATCAAGGCGAGAGAAGCAAATGAACCGATATGATTCGTCGACCCACACCTTGCCTCCGAGCAATCCATGGAGTACGCTGAAAGGGTTGTCGAGGATTATCTCATCGATATCATGGAGGCCAGCCAGCATAAGAAATTCATCCTCTATCCCTTTAACAAAGGTAAGCGCTATAAACTTGTTAATGTCTCCAACTTGTTCATTTCGCACCTTCGGCGCATCATCAACTAACTTGGGATTAATGACCATTTAGCTTCCATTGGATCCTTATTGTTATCATACTCCGTATCAAGAGAGTGTATTATATGGATTCATATCTCGAAAACATGACCAACTTCGAGAGGGTCAGCAAAGTGATCGATAGGTAAACATATTACCTCATGAAATTTCATGGTAATAGGTCATGCATATAATTACGGCTTTTTCTACGATTTAGAGCGTACCAAATATTTTGTAATCGCGTGGGAAAAAAGGATGATGCGGGGCCCCTTATAAGTTGTACCAACACTTCTCCTTTCCGGTATGTATCCTGTCGCACACTTTTAGACTCGCTGGTATCAATTCTATAGAACTACATACCGAGGGAATGTATATCTTTGCAATGCCACCAGCAACCTAATTTTAGCAATTTGTGTGGCTTCTATGTTGGCCATTACATGAACCTTCTCATGTCTCGAGCTTCCACTCACAAATTTTCAGTTACCGAGGTATGCCAATTATCATTTTGATTTTATTTTATTTATCTTCTATCTAGCATCAGTATGATCTTCATATCGACATGTTGGTATTGTTGCACGGACGGAATTGCCGAAGACGGATCTAGCCAGGATTCGAGAAGACTTGGCGCGTTTCCTTCTTGATAGCGTCATTGATCCAAAAGGCGAGTTGTAGTATGACGGATCCGACGACTAAGACAATTGTTTTGAATCAAATGATCGATGTTTAGTTGTCACTTGCATTTCAATCTGTTACAAATTTCTCAAGACATGTGATGGATGTTGTGATGTAAATATTAAATTTCTATGTACTTTCATTTGTATTTAGTTGTCAATTAAAATATGATGTCAATATGAATCTCTATTATGAATTCAAGTTGGATGTGAAATATGTTCTGGAGATTATGAGAATCTGGGAGTATAAATTACATTTTGTGTTTCAGGACAGGCAGAAACTAAGATTCTACCTGCCCTGTACCAACGAATATCCCAGCCGGTTGTTTCCCTGGAACCGGCTGAGATGAGCCTTCATCCTTGCCTGTTGAGCAGGGGAAACTGACTGAGATATGCTATTATCTCAGTCGGTTCCCGTGTAAAAACCAACTACACAAAAGTTTACTCTTCTGTTGATTCGGCTGGGAAACTGACTGAGATATTATATTATCTCAGTCGGTTTTTTCGTTCGGAACCGACTGGGATAGTATAATATCCCAGTCGGTTTTTTGTTCTAACCAGCTGAGAAGTTGTTATCTCAGTCGGTTTTAATTCATATTATTTGCACCATTTCTCTACAGCCGGAAGGTAAACCGGCTGAGATAGCAATTTTAGACTGACTGTAATTGTGTGTTCTGTAGTAGTGAGTGTAAACTTGGAAAAGTCGATAAGTTGCACAAAATTGTTTCTTCATGGATGCAGGTCTTTTATATGTAAGGACACTGGCCGGACAGTTTCGTCACACGCTTCTTCAGCAAGAAATCATAAATCGAGCACATAAGAATGCAAATTTTTTGAGCTAAAACCTGGTTCTTGTACGACGGTCTCCTCGACATTTTACTACATGAAGGAGGATATATAAAGCGTGGCTTGTACTAAGCCCATCTACTTATGACTATTTCAAACTAATTAACAGACTAATTAACCCTCCTAACCCAAAGCTTAGGGTGCGATGCATGCAACTGGTATGAAGTCGCCGCGTCTTGGAGTCACCATTGTGCGCAGCCATGACAGCAGTCATCAAAACATGGGCAATCTAGATTCCCACTTGACTAGCTTGTCCACCTCCGCGTGCGTTCCTGCCGATGAACTCGAATTCATATTCCAATTTGAACTCATATTAGTAATTCCCAATGCATTCCACTTCTACTACTGAATCTCAGTTTGGAACAACTCATCTGTGTCACTCAGCATCATCCTCGTACAATTTTAAGAGTTGATCCGCTATGGAGTCACGCGGAGGTCGAAGCCGAACTAGTCATGGACAGGGGTGTAGCACTCGCAGTGTAGACTCGGACTTCAGTGATCAGACATCAACCATGAACGTATCGACGGAGTATTCATCATGTATCTATGCTACGGAAAATGCTATGGTAAGCGCGGGCGCCTGTGCTCACATTATCCCAACCGACCATACTCTTTGTGATACTTAAACTTCGTCGTATACTCTGTTGTATTTCCATAATTATCGGTCCGTCTACCCAACTGTATAGAGATGTATCTCGCTATTGTTTATACTCCCTCTGTCCACAAATGTAAAGCATGTACGGAATTTTAGATTCAATTTTGACCAACAATTAAGCCAATAATATTAAATTATATAATATAAAAGTGATACCATTTGAAAATACGTTTGAATATGAATCCAATAGTACCACTACTATGTCATATAATTTAATAGTATTGGTTTAATTGTTGGTCAAAATTAAACCTTAAATTTCGTACACGTCTTACATTTGTGGACGGAGGGAGTATCATTTTTAGCTATATGCAGGACTTTAGCTACAACGTATTTATTACATCTTCTCAATCCATTTATTTCCACCTTGATCATAAATGCAGTTGGACATGTAATCCCATTAACCATCTCGACTTGTACAAGCCTTTTCGGTTCTCAGGCATAGGCCGTTGCATTCTCGTTACCAACCTTTTGATGTCACTTTTAAGGTGCGTTTGTTTAGAGGTACAAGGGTGAATGGAAGATGGTGATACATCTTTTTGAGCTCATTTCTCTATTTAGTCGAAGAGATGACATGGATAAGATGGATGACTTTGAAGAATATTCCTTAAATATAATAGATAGAGTGAGCCGCTTATTTGGCTGGATGAGCTCGCCACCCTTGTGTAATCGTGATTGTTAGCAAATGATTAGTAATAATTAGCATGTTTTTATTTTAATTTAGTAATTATCATTGTAAGATTAGGGTTGATAAGTGCAATGTGTTGATTAGTTGGTTGATTATTATTACTGATAAATAGTATGTTTAATTTTTAATTATTATAGCTATATTAGTTAATTTGTGTTGAATAGTGTATAATTAACTAATATTAATATAAATTAAATTATGTAATTTAGTTAATTAATCTTGTCTCATCTATTCGTATCCATCCAACCAAACACAAAATTAGCTCATTTCATTCATCTAACTAAACAAGTAACTTGAATGGCTCTATCTCTACCGGCATAGTGGCCATATCTTATTCACCCTCATCCCTCTAACTAAATGGACACTTAGGGTGCGTTTGGTTGGAGGGCGAGGTGGGATGGGATGAGACCATCCAATTTTTTTGGGATGGGATGAATCATTTTTTTGTTTGGTTCAGTGGATTGGAGTGATTGGATGGACCAAATTTTTGTTTAGCTAAAACTGGATGGATTCAATTGGGATGAACCATTGACATGTGGGCCCCATACGTCAGTGACCTCTCTCCATCTTCTCCCTAATCTTCCCTCTCTCCATCCTCTCTCTCTCTCTCACTGGTAGGGGAGTACGGGCGGGGCGGAGGCCGGCGGGGCGAGCTCGGGCGGGGGGAGGCCGGCGGGGCGGAGCTTGGGCGCGGGAGCGGCGGGGCGGAGGCGGAGCTCGCGCAGGGAGCGGCCGGCGGGGGGCGGGGGGCGGGGAGCGGCCGGCGGGGAGGCTGCGGCCGGAGCACACGCGGATCCGGGCAAAAATAGTCTTAACACGATTAGCAAATAAATAACTGCGACTAGAAAGTTAAACACGATTAGAGGAAATTAGGATGAGCCCATCTGATTTTTTTGGCTAAACCTCTCTATCCAGCATATTAGAGGAATATTCCTCTAGGGTGGATATCTCTATCCACCCCGTCCAACCAACCAAACACACCCCATCCTTCAAAAAATTGGATGACCATCTCCCATCCCACCTCCATCGACCCAACCAAACGCACCCTTAGCTTCTCCGGGCTGATTGGAGGGCCACCTCTTTATAGATTCAGATATACATCGAAGAGGCTGCATCGACCTAACATCCCAACCGTAGCAACCATTTGTATATTAGCTGCCGCGAACATCCAGGATCCCCATCGCCCATAAAAGTTTCGAAAGGTTGCGTAAGAGAAAATTAGAAATCACTCCAAGTTCAAAGACATGATTAGGTTTTTTGACTAAATACGGGATACAAAAGCATCCATTATGCCTGCGAGCACCTATTGTTCTTCGTCGGTGAGAAATGAATCCATACACGCGCTCGCTATCCTTATGGCCTGTCGGAGATGAAAACAACTCGCTGTCCAGTGAACGGCAAGGAAGGCGAGAATACAATAGTTAGAGAGAGGGGACAAAGAAGAGTTTATTGCACTTTGGACTAGGTATCGTGGTTGTTTTTTCACTTTGTACCAAGTTATAGAAAACAGGTCACTTTGCATCAGTGGAGCCACGCTAATTTTTCAGCTTGCAATAGGTAGTAGCCTTGGACAGGTAAACCGAACCGGTTATTTTTTCTAGCCACAGAAAATTAAGTCATGCGTCACTTGTGAAATGTGCTGGTAGCAAATCCAATCACACGTTGGTCTTGTCGAGGATTGAGAGCAAGCTTAATGCTAAAACTAAAATTCTCCATGCGTGCACTATACTAATCGCGCAGATCATCTTTGATTAATTACGCACACATATAATAACATCTGTACGCATCAGTCAAATAACTTGTAAGGTCAGTGAATTATGAGTGCTAGGCATATATCATGTATGTCGCAAATAATTAAGCAATACGTATATAGGGACAAACATGGAACGAAATTTGACTAAATAATTAGTTTAATCTAGTGCGCCAGGCGCTAAAACCGGTTCGGTTTTCCTCTCTAAGTTTATTACCCGGTGCAAAGTGACAAATTAGAGAACCCTGCTGTTTTCAGTGACCGATTTTTTATAACCTAGTGTACAATTAAAAAGTAGACACAATGCCTAATCTAAAGTGCAATAAACTCAACAAGAAAGCTTACGTTTTTATTTTCGGTGTAAATTTAGTTAAACGCAAGTGGGGTGCTGGGGCATCGACACCTGCTAATTTAATTTTCGGAACAGTAACCACACTATCACCCCATCCGTGTTCTCCACCGGAAATCTGGATTGCAACGCCCAACTACTTCACTCTGCGGCCTGCGCGCTTGCTTCAACAGCAAACTCAGCAGCGCTTCCCACATTGCGATTACTCCAATGCATACGTTAGGATACACTGTTCCGACAATGCCTTCGTGAACATACGATGTGACAGTATTTCTCGCCGTATTTGTCCGCAAATGAGCTTTCTAGATGCATTCTCAGGGTACTACCAAGTCTGGATGGCCAAGGATGACAGGAAAGAACGAGCTTCATTACGCCATCCGGGACCTTCTGTTACGTATGCATGGCATTCGGCTTGAATAACGCCGGATCTTCTTTTGCCCGCCTGGTGTAAAAGACGCTTCTCGCCTAGGTGGGACGCAACATTGAGGCCTACGTGGATGACATGTTCGTCAAGAGTACCATCGCACGCTCTCACGCGCAAGACTTGGAAGAAACATTCAGCAATCTCCTCGCAGCAGGGATGAAGCTCAACCCTGAGAAGTGTGTGTTCGGGGTGCAGGCCGGTAAGCTACTAGGCTTCTTAGTGCCCAAAAGGGGAATCGAGGCCAACCTGACCAAGATCAAAGTCGTATTGGACATGCCTCCGCCCCAGAACATAAAGGAAGTACAAAAGCTCACTGGGCGCCTTGCCGCGCTCGGACGGTTTGTGTCCCAGTCCGCCGAGAAGGTACTCCCATTCTTCAAAGCCCTTAGAGGCTCGTCTAGCTTCGTGTGGGATGCTGACAGCCAGCGAGCATTCGATGAACTCAAGGCATACTTGACCTCTCCTCCCCTACTACAAAGCCCAACTCTGGGAGAGCCTGCTCCTATACTTGGCCGCGACACCAGGGGCCGTGAGCGCAGTGCTGGTCAAGGAAAAAGACCATGTGCAGCACCCGGTTTATTACGTGTCTGAGTCGCTTCAAGGCACAAGGATGCGCTACACCAAGTTGGAGAAGCTCGCTTACGCACTCTTTATGGCATCAAGGAAGCTTCGGAATTACTTCCAGGCACACTCCATCCAAGTACCGTCTTCATATCCCATCGGCGAGATGCTTCGCAACAAGGAAGCCTCAGTGCGCATCAGGAAGTGGGCAACGGGGCTCACACAATTCTCCATCGAGTTCCTTCCTCGCATAGATCCTCGCGGACTTTGTGGCAGAGTGGGTCACTTCCGAGCGCCCAGCGGCCCCAGAGCACGCCGAGCCAGTGTGGACTGTCTGCATGGACGGCTCGTGGTGCGCTGAGGGCACAGGTGCAGGGGCAGTCCTCGAGTCATCGGATGTGGCACACACTTCATTCGCCACCCGGTTGGAGTTCAAAGCTACCAACAACATCACCGAGTACGAGGCTCTACTACTCGGCTTGTGCAAGGCGCACGCCGCGGGAGCCTGGCGAGTGTTGGTCAAGAGCGACTCCCAGCTCATTGCGGGACACATCGACAAGAGCTATCAAGCTAAAGAGTCAGAAATGATCAAGTACTTGGCCATGACGCGGGCAATGGAGAAGCACTTCTCGGGCTTCACTGTTCGTCCCATCCCACGGGGAAAGAATGTACAAGAGGACATGCTGGCCCGAGCGGCAAGTACTTCCATAGGCTTGCCGCCCAGCGCCTTCTACGAAGTGCTCACAGCCCCTGCGACAAAAGGACTGCCGGAGGTAAACGTCATAACCCCGCAGGACTAGAGGACGCCCATTGTATGATACCTCATCGACGAGACCAAGCCTGAGGATCACATCGAGGCACGCCGGCTCAAGGTGCACGCAAGGGGCTTCGTCATTCACCAAGGCTCTCTGTACAAGCGTGGCGTGTGTGCGCCGTATCTCAAGTGTATCTCGAAGGAGGAAGGAGCCGGGTTGGTGCACGACATACACGAGGGACTGTGTGGATCCCACCTCACCCCACGCGCGCTAGTCTCCAAGGCCTTCCGTCAAGGCTTCTATTAGCCAACAGCGCTGCACGACGCATAAGACTTGGTGAAGCTATGCCCGGCATGCCAGTGGATGGGACGAGACACAAGCCTTCTGGCGCACAATCTGTAGCCCATCCCACCCTCGTGGCCATTCGCGTGCTGGGGCATCGACCTAGTTGGCCCGTTCAGGACCGCGAGCCATGGTGCCAAGTTCATGGTTGTGGCAGTTGACTACTTCTCCAAGTGGATAGAGGCGGAACCGCTCATCAAGATCACCTCAGCCTCCGTGCAGAAGTTCGTGTGGAAAAATTTGATATGTCGCTTCAGCGTCCCGCACGAGATCACCGTCGATAACGGCACTTAGTTCGACGCTGAGCCTTTCCGCAAGTTCTGTACCTCGCTCGGCATCAACCTCTGCTTCGCCTCTATAGCCAACCCTCAAGTGAATGGTGCGGTAGAGCGCGCTAACGGCATCCTTCTTCACGGCTTGCGCACACGCCTCTTCGACCTCCCCAAAGGACGCTGGGCAGACGAGCTCCCCAACGTGCTATGGTCGACTCGCATGGTGGCCAGCAGAGCCACCGGCTTTACCCCGTTCAAACTACTCTTCGGCGACGAGGCAGTCACCCCCAAAGAAATCAAGCTGGACTCCTCTCGCACTGAGACGTCGCCCGAAGACGAGACCTGTTGAGCCTCCCTCGACAGCCTTGACGCGGTAAGGCAGGATGCCACACTCAACATCGAACGCTATCAAGCATCCATGGCAAATGCATACAACAAAACCGTCCGCCTGCGTCCCATCCAGGTGGGCGACCTCGTCCTGAAAATGAAGGCAAACCCAGAAGTCGACGGGAAGCTAAGCTCCAAGTGGGAAGGGCCATACAAGATCGTCAGCCAGTCACGCCCAACTTCATTCCGGTTGAAGACCCTTGATGGTGAAGAGCTGAAGCACAGTTGGAACACCATCAACTTGAAGAAGTACTACGTGTGAAGCCGTTAGGGGCTCGAGGAGGCCTCGCCCATTTTGTAGGCCGACCGCGGCCGAGACCGCTGCGTCAGTTCCAATGTTTACCTACGTTTTTTAAATCCCTCCTAAGTGCCGCTGCGTCGGACGTCGCCAGATTTCCCAGGTAGTGTCGCCTCGTCGCGACCTCTTCACAAGTCTTGTAACAAATGCCAAAGTCATCTCGTGACATATATATATATATATATATATATATATATATATATATAAGTATGTGCACGCCAAGTCTGCTTACCCATATCGCGTGCTCACCCGAAAAACCCGAACCTGCTCGTGTGCGCTGGGAAGCCCCATCTCCCCCGCATGGGTCAGAAAAAAGTGGGGCCTCCTCACGTTGGCTGGGAAGAACCATCTCCCCCGCATGAGTCGAGCATCTAAACCTCCTCGTGTGCACTGGGGGGCCCCGCCTCTCCCGCACGAGTCGAACAAAAAGCCTCCTCACGTTGGCCGGGAGGAACCTTCTCCCCCGCGTGAGTCAAGTACCTGAACCTCCTTGTAAGCACCGGGATGCGACCCATGCCCCACGCGAATCGAGCATCGTCGGCCCCAAGCACAAACCGCCTCGCAGGCAAATAGAATATACCAATATGCACATGTATGTCATAGGGCGGGGGTCCAGACTCAACACCTAATTATTTGATGCAGGAAGAGAACACGACGTCATAACGCAACTACTTGCACCCCCGCCAGGCTGAGGGACGCAAAGTTTTTTTTATTGGGAGGCAAGGTACGAAGTACCGTGCACAACATCGCGAGGGGCGACACCCACCAAAGCACTCATGGCAGCGAGGGGCCAAGTACCATACACGACACCGCGAGGGGCTACATCCACCAAGGTGCACTCACACGCTACCCAACTCGAGCATCTCCACCAACAACTAGCAGCGATGCCACATGAAGCCTGAAACGAATGCCATTAAGTCAGCGGCACCCCTCAACATGCACATATCAGCAGGGGGCTCGTGCTGCGGAGCCACCTCACCTCCCACTAGATACAAACCCTGCAAGTTCCACAACTAAGAAACCTTGAGCTTGCAAGTCAAAGTGAAGAAGACAGCGATTTCCCAAAAGCTTTTATAAAACCATCATCAGGGCTACATACAAGTCAGGTACAAATGGCACGACCATGTTGGCACAGCCAAAAAGAAGAGCTCCCTCGCACCAAACGAAACTAGAAAGTCCACCCAAAAGTAAAGACAAAAGAAACCCTACGCACCCAATCAAAAGCTATGAAGAAAGCTAAAGAGACCTCACACCTCGGAAGGAGGGCCGGAACCGACACCCGCGCTCTCAGGAACCGATGCCACCACCCCCACCTCGGTAGCATGACGAGCATCCACCACGGTGCTAAGGTACACCTTGCCGTGCACTGCCACTGCCCACACGGTAAGGAAGGCACCCGAGTCTGCCTTTACTTCCCTGAGGAAGCCCCGAAGGTCACGATACTGGGGAGCCCTGCCCTGAAGCGGCACGAGCATGCCCGGCGAACCGACCCCAACGTGCCGAACGCACGAGAGCACAAGATCAGTGGCCGCCAACACGTAGTCCTCGTTGCGCCGGCCCTCGCCACGACGTATAGCGTCGCAAGCTGACGTCGCCCACTGCAGAAGACCGGCCGTCTCCCCCTCTCCCTCGCCCGAGAAGGGGTCGACCCCAGCCTTGGAGGCCTCACACAGGTCACACAGTGCCCCGCACAGGGTCGACGCCTGAGCAAAAACCTCACATCGAAGGGAGTCTGCACGCCTGAACTATTTTTATTGGATGAAAAAGGTAGATGATTCTGCTATAGGACTTGGTGAACGATAGTGGGACTAGGATGTCCTAAGTGACAGTGTCATTGCTCCTTGGGTGGTTGTGCGACATGCATGGCCTTCACCGACCAAGCCACACTACCCACCTGTATGGGGTATAGACTGCCTCTAGCCTTGCCATGAAGAAGAGCCATCCTACTGGTGCGATCCTTGACAATGAAAAAATTAGGATGGAACTCAAAGAAAACATTGTTATCTCGAGTAAATTGATGAATGGACAAGAGGTGTTTAGCGGCATGAGGAGCATGAAGGACGTCGTGAATCTCTAGACTTTTGAAAGGAGTATGAATCCGAGAGTGACCATGGGAGATCGACAAACCTAAACCGTTGGCCGTTTGAATCTGGTCCTTGCCATGGTAATATTCGTGCATCGCCGGGCGATCAAGATCACTAGTGATATGATCCGTTGCTCCAATATGAATTGTACAGTTGCCATCATGGCGTACGACGGGTTGTTGGCCAAGGATGCAACCCTACTATCCTTTGTCTGCTGATAGGCATGTTGGTAGCATTTCAATGCTACGTGGCCAATCTTGTTGCACAGCCGACAGATGGGGCGTGGGTTCCGGTTGTTGTTGCCATTTGAACTGCCACTAAAGACCGTGACTTGTAGCAGAGAGGGTGTCTACCAGTACCTTGACACGGCTAAACTACTGTGCCATCGTCAGGTCTTTCTTCTTTAGGTTTGCTAGTTGCATCCTAATCTGCATGACCCAGGCACAGGATTGTGAAGAAAAGGTGCGCTCTAGGGTGGTACCTCGTGAGAGATGCCCAGGAAGAGGACCTACCTGAGCACCTCGGGCGTAAGCAAGGACACAAGGGCACTTAGGATTAGTTGGTCCTGTAGGTGCCATTGGTGATGTTCAGGGTTTTCCACCTGCGTCGCGCTGGTTCTAGTACCAGACGCGATATTCGCCAGGGGCACACCCCGGTGACATCAACATAGCCCATCAGCGACTAGCTATGGAGGATTAGCAAGAGTTGCACCCTCCATAGTAGGTAATTGTTGCGTGTGAGCTTGATGTTGATGAGCATGCCGAGCTGTGAGATGGAGAGTCCGGTGCTGGTTGAGCTTGCAACAATGACATTGGTGGGGTTTGCAAAAGTCATGATTGGATGGACATCAAAGAGGCTCTGTTACCATGTGAAATCTTAGAGTACAGAACGAGATGGGCAAGCACTGGACACCTAGATGGTACATCATCTCTCAATCTTTATACTACATAAAAACATGCATTACTAGATGACCTTGCGTTGTATTCTCCTGTTAATACTTCGAAATACACTATGAGAATAGAACTTAGTCAAGGATTGTGTGTGCCTTCTCATTCTGACTGCTGGCAAAACTGTGAAAATGCCTCAGCTTCCTCTGGCAAGCGATGCCAATCTAGAACTAGTCACATCAATGACTAAAGGATTCAGTGGTCTAGATCTCAAAGCTACTCAGAGATGCTGGAGTGCAAGCTGCTAAGGAGGCTGTGAGATGCCAATCTGGAGATGTTACTAGCATTATCCCACAAGAGCCACCGCTTATCACCAGAGGAACTCTCATGTCTGTTGCTTCAGATGCTAGGCCATCAACCATAGAAGAGGATAGGAGGAGCTTGAGGGAGATATTTAACCAATTCTCAACCTCTAGGAAGTCTTCTATTTCCACCCAGGTGTGCCTTTTTTTTTCTTACTCTCGATAAACCCCCAGCATTTACAGTGTATTTAATATTTTGTTACTCTACTAACATTTGTTAGCCTGCTTGCTTGGAATGGGTTAAGTTGTACAGCATAAGTAAACTATACATGTGACGCCGACAGAAGAGTATTTCATATTTCTCTATAGAACATGTTATTCTGCCAACACAATGCAACAATCATGTATCAATATATGGGTGCAGCTAATACCCATCTTTGGCAAGTGACATAGATATGTTGCCAGTACCTGATCACAATAATCATAGCTAAGGTGTTTGCACGTACTAGGGTGAGACGTGAGGTGATGAAACAAATGAGACGTGGGGCCCACGATGAATTAGCGTGACATTCTTCCTTTTGATTGGTGGTTACACGTCGATGGCAACAATCATGTATCAACATGTGTGTGCAGCTGATACCCATCTTCGACAAGTGACATAGATGTAAAATCTGTGAGGAGTTGTGATTGTGGATGTACTGCTTCCCTAGGTTTTAAATAATGAATATTTTACCATAGAGTGTGTTGTTGGAGTTGAATTTTAGGTTGCATGAATTCAATGTTCATTTCTTGGAAGTTGTATACTGGATGTTCTAGTATTTTGGTCGGAATTTCAGATGTGGTTCAGAAGGTCTGAAGTCGGTTATGCTTTTGGTGCTATGGAAAAACCAGAGGTTCTGGTCCAGGACCGAATATTCCGATATGGAAAAGTTTTTTACCACATGTTGACTGATGAATTTGAGTTTGGTCAATTTTTCTCATAAAAATTGATGGAATAGGTTGTTTCGCTAACTTGGGTCAAATGGAAAACTTGGGCTCGCAACACTTTGCTTGGTTTATGGTGTGCAGGTGCGAGTTGGGTGCGGCGATGGTTCGGTCACGTGGGACCGGCATGAAGCTTGGAGGGCGGAGATGTGGTCGTAGGTGGCAATAACATCGTGCAGCTCAAAGCACTTGCTTGGTGGACAAGGAAGCGGTTGGAGCCAAGACATGACCAAGTTGAGACCCGGGGGCGTTTTGGTAAAAGCGCAAAATCCAACAAAGCTTTTCAAGAGACCGCGGAGGAGATGCTCGAGGAAGAGGTTTAGGAATTGCTTGGGGTGGAAGGAAAATTGGAGAGTGGCTAAGCTAGTTAGGCGCTTTGAGATATGTGCTAATTAGTTTAGGCTCATAGGGCATTAAGGCTCAAGTGGTGAAGGAGATTTCTCCCTCCCACTATAAATAGATGATGAGGGGTTTTATCTCCTTAAGTCTTAGGGTCTTTGTGGGAGAAGCCCTTTTGGGGAGAGAAAAACTCCTTTGTAATCGCTACTCAAGAGAGAGCTTTGGCCTAGACGAGAGGCTTCTAGACTCCAAGGAAATCCAAGAAACTGCAATACAAAAATATTTCTTTGTATCTCTTGTGTTCTTGAGTTTCCCCTTTTTCAAATTGTTTTGATTTTCATTTTCTTGCCTTCTCCATCAATCTCTCTTGGGCATGTCAATTTAGTAATGGAAAGATCATCTCCAATTTGATTACCTCCTAGCATACCCAAAGAATCTCTCATCCCCATCTGGATTTTGAATTTCTATTGGAGGAAAGGCAAGCTTTTGAGGATTTCAAGTTTGATTCTCTCAGAGACTTTGTTCTGGTGGTTTGAGGCTTAGAATAGGTTGCTATGCCAAGTGAGATTCTCCCATATTTATCTCATATAAGATTTCTCGTGAGCTACCTATTTCTTCTAAAATTGTTTACTGATTGGTTTTGGTATAGCTGGTAGTAAATGAAGGATTACTCTTAGCACAAACAAGATTTTTACATGATTCCAATTGGAATAGCTCCATAATCTCCTTGTCTACCATTGTGCAAAATTTCCCTCAATTCCACCAAGTAGATCAAAATCTGCGTGTATTTCTTTGAGCAACAGTCCTCTATTTTTGCCAGTTTTGGAACATCCGATTTTTGTACTTCGGGAGTTCCGATCCAAATATCAGATATTCTGATTTTTCCAGAGAGTTCAAAATCAAGGTCACTTTGCAACTTCTGATAATAATAGAACGTCCGATGTATTTACTCTAGAAGTTCCGATCTGTCTAGTGTTTGCTTGACTGTTTTTCATTACATTTGTCGATTGCTTTCCGTTGCATTCTCTGACTTGGATACATTCGCTCATCAGTAGCTTTTTGTTCTTATTTTGAGAAGAAAATTTTGAAACCGACATTGTGGCGTACCCGGTTTTAAGGCCGGATAAACCTCTGTGTTTACTGTATTGGTCCCATGATCGGTGGCCAAACACACAGGTTCTTGATAGCATAGTCATACAATACCTGGTTCATTACACAATAGCCATTATGGTCTTTATTTGTACAAACTAGGCATATCGGCTGAATTTAAAATAGCAGTAGAAAGATACATGTGGTTGATTGCCCATCAATATGCCAACCATAGACAACTTACTAGGGTAACGCCCTAGCCCTCGAAATCACAGTCATCATCGTCAGAGTAGCACTCCTCTTGCCTAGCCACATCAATAAGCCAGGTGAGTACATTGAATGTACTCGCAAGCAGATCCCCACGAAAGAGTAATACAGCTATATTTCATGCATGGTTTGATTCAAAGGAAATAGCTCTATCCTAGGTCACATGTTGCGCAGAAAAGTAAGTTTGCATTTAAATACAAGAATAATAGATTCTAGGGCAATTTTGAAATCGGTTGTAACTCAAATGAACATATCATTGCATGAGGTAGCTTCCGCTACCCCTTTCACATCTCAGGCTGATAACTTCGCCTATCGCCTACTACAATCCCCGCTACCTGTCCGTACTAACCCATGTAGTATGACTAGGTCTCTCTTATGTAATTCCTTGCTACCCGCCTGTAGCGTAAATTGCACCATGTGGACACATCATGCCCACGTCCTTAATCCATTTTCCCAGGTTTTGCAAATAAAACTTAGTCTAGCCATTGTGTGTCCTTGCCAGATTATGTCCATTACTGAGGAGGCGGCTATTCGAATAGATTTTAACACTCTGCAGAGGTTACGACTTTACCCACAAGATGTAAGTTCCCCTTGTTACCGACCGCTACGAACACACTTCACGAGGTGTATTGGCAGGGTTATTACAATGAGACTTTTCACCCATTTTCGTACCGGAGCTGGACCCACTAGATAAGATCTACCCAGTTTTCGTTCGTGCTCAGCGATCCCCGACACACAACCCGAAGTGGACTCACCTTTGTGTCGAACAACTTCCTACGTAGCTACATGGAGGTCCTCTAGGGATATCAATCCACCTAGCACTCTCTTCCTACTGCCCACGGGTCTAGACACTGGTACCTGACAGGATAATCAGCCAAGTCCTTCACACAAAGGCCATGTGGACGAACGGGGTGAACCTGGTTTAGCAGCACTTAGGCTCAGTCCTTGGTTGATCCGAGCGAGACTCCACTTTACCACCTAACAACCTTGTCCATACAAGCTACGCCAGCCTCCCAAACTCCTCTTACCATTCTCACCCGAATCAAAATCATCTCCCATTTGATTTTGGGTTTTTAGCAAAATCTCTTTCAACATCTTCCCTGGGCAACTTACATCACCTCAAAGGTTTTATTCCTAGTCCCAAAGTAATTCCCGAACCTGTAAAAGTTTTTGGAGTTTAGTCTATAGCGGGTTTAAGCTTGGCTTACAGCCTATAAATCTACTACTTCACTGGAGCTACCATGTCCAGTGTCTAATACTAGAGTTTCAAGAATGTATCAAATCAGAACTTGGCCATGCATCTATAGATCATAGCTACCTTTAACTTAATATAGCGTTGATATGAACATAACATGCAAGTTGAAAACAAAATACTTAATTTCAACACATATAGGTTTCGACATGATCAAGTTGAGAAATGCTTGCCTAGCAGTTCCTGATTTTGATCTTGACACGGGGATGATTCCGGATCCTCCTGGCGCATGTACTTCACTCTGTCAACTACACGTTGAAAGAGTTTTGAATAAACAACAAGCAAAGCAACTCCAAATAAGATCCGAATGATATGCCTTTTTCAAAAAAAAAGGTGATGCTTCTATAATGAGATATTAAGTGTCTTGGTTCTTAAAGATGTGGGGTTAGGGCTTTGGGGTCAAAAATAGACTCTCCTAGTATACTTCAACTTTTCAAGCTTACTGATAAATCATGACAGAGTCCGAGGGTGGCATAAAAGTGGAACTTGAGTTGGCACTAGGTTTACAAGGTACTGGACTTTAGGTTAAAACAAATGAAAAAGTACTCATGAGCGGTTGTCATATGGCATGAGATGAAGGTTCCTTTGAAGAAACAAGGTCCATGCTTTTTTTGTTTTTAATCTAGAATGACCCGATCTTCTAGCCTATTGAATGCCACATAAGTTTTTGAATATTTAGTAACACTCGAAGAAAGGAAAAAAATGCTTTAAGGTAATCTGGAAACATCATCTACATGTATATGCTATGAAAGAAAGACTAACCCTAATTCTAATGCTCGCTGTTTCAGATTAAATGGTTTAAAACTTTGAAGGTTTGTTTGAACCAAAAGTTCCTAAATCCCTTTAAGATTCCAGAACCGGTCTTGGATATTAGAAAACCAGTTGGGAACCCTTTGAACCGGTCGAAACGGAGACCCGTGGGTTAATTAAATTAGAAAATCGGGACCTAGAGAAGGAATACGCTTTCCGTGAAGCTAATTTACGCTTCCCTTTGGTGGAAGCAGAAATCAAGGAAAGGCACATCCACTTAAGTCAAGTGGGCCTAGCGGGGCCGTCGGGCCCGCGCGTTGGTGGCGCTCAGGAGACACTCACCCCTTTGGGATATACCCGCCGGCCTTACCAGGGCTTGCTGTAGCCCGAAATGGTGGTGGCGGGTGGTACTCCGGTGAGGTTTTAGGCACTCCGGTTGCCGTGGAGATTAGAGGAATTTGGAGAGGGGAGGAGAATCACTGGCGGATGGAGAGTACCATGGAGGAGATGGCTTAGGTTGAGGAGCTCCATGCTGGCCGAATTGGTTGGGTCAGTGGTGAGAGAGGTCCCGAGCGGAGGGGAGGAAGGAGAGGTCCAGAGGAGGAATGGGTGGTGGCTATGGCACGAAGGAAAGGTGAGGAGGTTGGTTGGGGAGGGAATGGAGGGCGGGGTACCCTTTTATGGCCGGCAGTTGTTTACGCTAGTGCTCGGCTACGCGACGGTGCATGGATGGATTGATGAGACACGGTGCCGGGGAATAACAGCGAGGGTGCCGTGGTGCATGGGGCTTGAGGGACGGCACTGCCGTCGACGGGCGGCGCGTCAATGCCACAGCAGACGCGCATTGTGGCATGCTAGTGCGTGGCCTGTGCGCGTACCCGCGCGGCAAGGGCGTGTCTTGGCTTGCTTGGTCGTGCTCGGGCATGTCCCTCATGCCAGGGATGGGGTGGTGAGGTGTATGAGGGGTACATGGGGGTTAGGCACCGATTTCAACAGCATAAGTGAGGAGAAGAGTTGATGCCACGATCAGCATGATTTTAAGGCTGAGCTGGTCGAGGAGCCGCAGGGGTTTTCCTGTGGGAAGTAAATGCTTGGAAGAGATTCTGGGTGGGTGTAGACCCTCTGGGAATTTATGTGGATTTTTCCTTGGAGGTTCACTCATGATTTCATGCGAAGAAAGGATCCACACGAAGGTGTTCGATGGGGGTTATGGGAAATTTTTGAATTGGAGGAGCCCAGGTTTTCATATATTTGGGCTTGTGGGGTCAAGAGAAGGGTTGTGAAATTTTCTTGAATTTTTTCTGAAGTATGCTTGGCAGGGTAGCAGTTAAATGCTAATTTCTGCCCTAAGATTAAATACATTAATATTTAATTATTTTTGAATTGGACTACCCCATATTATTTTATATTTGAGTTTAAAATGGGTTTAGATGTCTTAGGAATTTTCTTAGAATTTCTGGAGGACTGGAAAGGCATAAGATGTTGTCGATAGGGTTTCTTCGACATAATAGGATATTTAGGAAAAAGAAGGAAATAGGGCATAGCTAGGGTTTCGAGCCGAGAGATGGTGTATATGTTATATGTAGACGTGATGGAACCCATTATCCAGAGTTGGGGCGGAGGAATGTGCAGTTTGACATTATGGTTAGTGTGTGTGTGTATATATGGTGTATATGTCATGTTAGAATTTCATGTGCGTGTGTTGTTACGATCACATGTAGCATGTTCATGCATGACCTGAGAGGAATGACTTACACACAATGACAGGCTTTGAAAAATATTTTAAAAATCGAGATGTGATAGACATTCACCCGCCCTCTGTCAAAGGTCACCGATCCAACGATAGATATGTTGCTGGTGCCTGATCACAATGATCATTGCGAAGGTGTTTGCACGTACTAGGGTGAGAAGTGAGGTGATGAAACAGCTGAGTCATGGGACCCACGATGAATTAGGGTGACATTCTTCTTCTAATTGGTGGTTACACGTCAGTGGCAACAATTATATATCAACATATGTGTGCAGCTGATACGCATCTTCGACAAGTGACATAGATATGTTGTTGGTGCCTGATCATAATGATCACAGCGAAGGTGTTCGGTGTTTGCGCGTACTAGGGTTCGACGTGAGGTGATGAAACAACTTACTTGTGGGACCCACGGTGAATTAAGGTGACGTTCTTCCTTCTGATTGGCAGTTACAAATAAATGGTAGTTACAAATAAGTGACAACAATCATATATCAATATATATGTGCAGCTCATACCTATCTTTGATAAGTGACATAGATATGTTGCTGATACCTGATCACAATGACCACTGCGAAGATGTTTGCACGTACTAGGTGAGACGTGAGGTGATGAAACAGTTAAGACGTGAGACCTACATAGGTGGCACTCTCCCTTCTGATAGATGGTTACACGTCGGTGGCTGGCATTTTTCTGGTAGATGGCACTTCTCGTTCTGGAGAGACAAAAAGTGATAACGACCGCGATGGGACTCGAACCCACAATCTCCCGCTCCGGAGGCGAGCGCCTTATCCATTAGGCCACGCGGTCATTTAATTAAGATAATACAGCATCCCTTATAGATGCTTTTAAGATCTCTCAGAAATCATTCGCCTGAATTTCATGCGTGTCCCCCTGAGGCCGTTAGGCGTTAGCGAAATCCTGAACGCACCACGATTAAGTGATCTGCTATCGGAAAGACCAAGCGGCAGCACATTCGGCCAGAGTTACACAGTAACTGGCCCAAAAACTTTGGTTACTACGACTAGTATTGCTTTGGAAATCCCATTAGTTACCAGGGCATAGTTCAGCGAAAGCATGCAAGAAGATTAGCCTAGTATTCAAGACCGTCAGCTCCAACCAAAATAGGAGTATAAATCAACAACGTCTTCAATTCCGAAGCAACCGCAAATTCCAATAAACAAAAAAAATTCCCATTGTAAAGTTGCCATATTATCCTAAAGGAAAAGCTACAGGATGCAACTCAGATAAGATCTAGTACATAAAAATATCAGGATCCATGTTCTAACAGTACATCATCAGCTGGCAAACAGAAAAGAACGGAACTACATAGGCTATTCCTACTTGGCAGCAATCTTGCTCCCGGACTTCACCGACGACGAGAAGAGCAGAGTGTACTTGTGGTTCCTGATCAGCACGATCATAACAAAGGTGTTTGCAGCCAGGAACACGAGACCTGCAACCCAGAGCTGTATGAAGACGTTTCGGCCCTTGAATTCAAGCAGGTAAGCCCACATCAGCCAGTGCAGTTGGGACGCCATCCACACCATTATGCAGGCCAGGCCCTTCCACTTCAGCTTCATGATGGTCCAAGGGAGGATGAGGGGCAGAAGGCAGAAGAACCACACAAAGTACTGTGCTGTCATCACCTGCCCATCGACAAAGTAACGATCAATATTTCGATGTACCTGAGTTTCACAACAGGAAATGTCTGAGACATCATACCTTGTTGAAAGCAACAAATGCGACTGTTTGGAGAAACAGGCAAAATGGAAGATCCTTAGAAAAGCGTAGGATGAGTGCCAATTGCACAATCAGCTGCGGCATAAAAGAAGCAAGCTTCTGCATGCTTGAGAACCCTTGCTGATGATGTAGATATATATGATAGAAATATATCGAGAAATTATGCCTCGGATCAGTCCGAGTAAGATGGTAAAGTAGTGCTTCATTTAGAAAGTCCCACCCATAAAGATAGAAGAAAACACTGGTCCAAGCAAAGAACATTGATCCTGAGAATAATCCAAACAGGATAGTATTTCTCGTTATGAGGCTTCGAAGAAAATTCCATAGTATGGCCAAGAGTGATGTTTGTTCTTCCACATTTTCATTGGCTTTGTCACTTTGTAACTGTTGTTTGGAACTCCACTGTGTAAGAATAGGCCTACCAGCAGGTCCAGCATAATTCTTGCCAAGAACTATAACAAAGGGAATTGCATATATAATTGGGTATATTCTGAAGTGCACAATAAGCCCATACCAGAACGCTGCTTGCAATACTCTACCTACATTAGATAATCAAACTGTAAAGCAGTCATGCAAAAAATCCACAAACATGAATTCTTTTTTTGAAATTTTTTGTTTCTGCACTTGACTGTAATATTGGTAAATTGTTCATAATATCATCCAAGTACGCTGCAGAGCAAATAATCTATATGTTACTGGGGGAAGTTCCTAGGAAGCGAACCATTTGCCTCATAAGTTTCACTGTGCAAACTAGATTTTGATGCTGAATGTCTAAGGGCGTCAACTCAAACAAATAAAGAAAAGCATAAAAAGACACTGAAATGACAACATTATAGTACTAATAAATGGAACGCCTCAATTTATGAAGCAAAGGCACTTGAGCTGTTGAGCACCAAGTACTAATCTCGATTGTGAAGATGTTATTGATTGTGAACCCATATTAGGCTATTTACATAGAGGAATGGAAAAAATCGCATAGTGACTTCAAGGAGAAACAAAGAACAGGTAGAGTGACTAGAACTATGTATAAGAAGCACATTATTTGGTACATGTGGTTTTCTAATTGGGGTGCTAGGAGTAGACTTATTCATTGGCTAGGAATTGACAAACTAAATTTGTGCTAATGTGATACGATTTTTCCATACGCTTCAAGACTAAGTTAGCTAGTACACCTTTCTTAGATAATGATTACATCCTTCTTCTTTTTGAGGTGGGTACCATCATGTATTTCATTGCATAAGCAACACTGTACTTGGTAAATGCATGGGTGCGATAAGTAAGAGCTGGTAGCACAGGAGCTGCTCACGGGTTCTACGAGTCCAGGTGAGCAAGGCATATAGTGAGATTGATCTAACAGACAGACTACTACTTGCTAGATATAAGCTTTACAAAAATATATGGAAGTTACTTTCTAGACTAAACATAAGTAAAAACCATCAGGGGATAAACTTAAATGTGCATATGATCAATCGCATTGTCTCTCAGAACAAATATATCCCTACTTTTGATGTGTACAATCAACAAACTAACACAGCTGTAAAATAAGCACTGGTCCATGGTCCATCAGAGAACAGGTTGACACTCCAAGCAAATAATTCCTACCGCCTTCTATCCATAGTAAGTTCACACTGATAACAGCAAAAGAGATTCAGAGCTTACACCCTTCATCAAACATATGAGGATCCAGAGTATGGCAGCACAGACTATAGGCTCGCAGTTTCCTCTTGTGCCAATGGTGAATGTGAAGGGGTTGAAAAGCCAAGCCACCACGGACCAGATCCGCGTCATCTCAGGGATCCCTCGTAGTCTCAGAATGGTATCGATGAACAACCCAACGAGCAAATCTGCACACACAAAATAACAACATTGATGCATGACCCTCGCGAAGATTTCATCAAGGTAATTGCAGACACAGACTGCAGCGTGTGAGCGAGCAATGGGGGTGTACCTGCGGCGGAGAAGATAAGCTTGCCCCATGCGGGGTGGAGGAGCGAGTTGGGGAGGAGGATGAAGTCCAGGAGCGGGGAGTAGCGGTACGTGGCGCGCGCGAACGGTGACGCGCCGGCGGCGACGGAGGCCGCGGCGTCGGAGAAGACGAGGTAGTAGACATCGGTGTACCGCACCTCGAGGTGCGCATCCTGCCACTCCCCGTACACCACCAGCGCGATCCGCAACGCGGCCGACGCGACCATCATCCGCCTGAGCGTCGTCGCGGCGGCGGCGGAGGCCATCGAGGGAGCAGTTCGCCGAGCAGATCCGCGGCGCGGCCTCGCAGGGCAGTTTAGTAATTTTGAATCGTTCACGGGCGCACCGAGATGCACGCGACCCGTCGGATCAGAAATCGACGGCTCAGATCTCGTTTACGACTGCGAATGTGGGCCCCACATGTCAGGTTGGAGCTTTCGTCGTGTACACCACCGAGGAGGAAGAGGAGGAGGATTCCATCCACTTCGCTTTCCTCCACCACCCGCCGCCGCCGAGCGCGACCATGATGTCGCCGCTGTCCGCCCCCGCCGCTCTCCGACACCCGCGCCTCAACGTCGTCCCCGGAGTCCTCCTCCTACACTCCGGCGGCGACCCTGTCTCCGCTCCACCCTTCCGTTCAGGTAAAATCATGACCTGGATCTTTATTTTCCTCGTTGCGTCGTCTAGTTCTTGTTAGCCTCTCTTATGTTGCCTCGCGGCTGCGGTGCTGTTGATGGTCGAATTGCATTGATGGATCACCGATCGCGGTTCGTTTGGATGTCTTGTTGATGATGTGCTCGTGCTCGAATAGATAGATTCCTTGCTTGCTTCATCGACTATCGAGAGACAAAGGGGAAAACGATTTCTACTATAATTCAATTAATTATGCTGCTGTAACAAGTTTATTTCTGTGCCATGTTCATATTGATAGATGGTTATTTCCAGTTATGCCTTTGGTGGAATTGGTTTTATCAAATGAGCCATGGTAGTAATATTTTGCATATGTTCTTACTTAGGCAGGTTAGGTGGAATGTCATTGAGAAAATATCATACAGGCGCTGGTGCCGTATCAGCCACGAGGAGTCCCGGTTTGGGCAGTGCAGAGAATCTGCGTAAGGTGTGGTCTTGCAAAGATGTCGCGATCCTGATGTAGCTTAGTTGAATTGCCATGCCACGGAATTTGCATTGATGAATCGCGTTTTCTTTTTATCATGCTGTAGGGTTCGAGCTTGTCTAGGAGCTGGGATTTAGATGGTCGGATTGATGATGACCATGATGTTCTTATAGAATGTAGGGATGTGCATAAGTCCTTTGGAGACAAGCGTGTATTGCAAGGCGTCAGCTTCAAGGTGAATTCTCCTGTGATCCTTTCCAGTTTCCACTTCTCACGAGTTGTTTGGTTCCACACCTGCTGGGCATTATTTGGAATCAACTATTAGGACTAAGATGGTGTATTTAAATGCATCTTCTGATGCAGTGTTGAATACAAAATTATATGCGCTTTATAACTGGTCAAAGAAAGTTGTGAATACATATAGAATTGTGAGACATGCTATATTTCTGTAACCTTGCACATAGTTCCCACAATCTAGTCACTAGTTCTCTTGCTCATACTCTCCACAAAGCAGCCACTAAGGCATCTCAGTTACTAGTTTAATTCCTATTATTGGACCTTTTTGGGTTACATTAACTTTTATTCTGTGGTTTCAATTGTGATCCAAAATTACCCTTTTACTATTATGTAGATTAGACATGGTGAAGCTGTTGGAATAATCGGTCCTTCGGGAACTGGCAAATCAACTATTTTGAAGGTTATGGCTGGCCTTCTAGCTCCCGACAAGGTTGTCCTATTTCCTTGATTATCTCTATTAGGAGGTACACACTTGAAGTGATACTGGTTGTCAGTGCTTATGGTTATTTTTTGACTTTGCAACAATGAACAGGGTGATGTCATCATCTGTGGAAAGAAAAGGCATGGCTTAGTTAGTGATGAGGATATATTAGGTCTCCGGATTGGTTGGTATACTTCCTACTTACTTGCATGCATTTGTGGAATGGAATGGCATGATTATTTTCTCATCCAGCTGTTCTTGAAAATTTAGAAATGGAATCGCTTATGCAGGTGTTTCAAAGTGCAGCTTTGTTTGATTCTCTCAACGTTCGTGAAAATGTTGGATTCCTTTGTAAGGAATTGCCTTTTCAGAGAGTCTTTTTAGAGTACTTAGTTTGCCAGACTTATCTGATCTTGTTTCCTCTGTCCTTTGTTTTTAGATATGAAAATTCCAAGTTGCCCGAGGAGCGAATAGGTGAACTAGTGACAGAAACTTTGGCTGCAGTAGGCCTAAAAGTAAGTCAAGCTTTTGTCTTGTTTAAGTTAATCTTTTACTCCAGTGACAGGCATTGCAGTCAGAAATATCCTGACATGGAATGTTGCTTAATATTTGTGTATATGATATCTCTTAATATTTGTGTATATGATATCTCTCTACTTTTCCTGTATATTTGGGGGAAAACATAGTTGAAATACTCTAGATTGTTGTTACTAGATTTGATAAGACCAGAAGAGTGTCAACTTTCTGCTAGTACTTGATTGTAACACAGAAATTCATATCATCTGTGCAGGGTGTCGAGGACCGAATGCCATCTGAATTGTCTGGTGGCATGAAAAAGCGTGTAGCCCTAGCTCGTTCAATAATATATGATGATACAAAAGAAACAATAGAGCCAGAGGTATGCCCTCATCAATTGTAGGCTAATATCATCATTTCTCTCATTATTACTGAATTCCCAGAAGCATTTCTGAAATGCCAGGAGATCGGACAGCTTAGTTTGCTTATTTCATTTCTTCTTGAGCTTATAGTCAATTTCTTTCGTCTGCCAGGTTCTTTTATACGATGAACCTACAGCTGGACTTGACCCTATTGCATCAACTGTTGTTGAAGACCTTATACGCTCCATGCATGTAACAGGGAAAGATGCTCTCGGTAAGCCTGGAAAGATAGCATCGTATGTGGTTGTCACTCATCAGCATAGCACAATAAGAAGAGCTGTCGATAGGTAATAGCAGGAATTGTTTTATTCATTCTGTGGTTTCGAACTTTCTATTTGCTAATTGTTAGGTTGAGGCTCTTGTATTTCTTTTTCAGGTTATGTTTCTCCATGAGGGAAAGATAGTTTGGGAAGGAATGACGCAGGAATTCACAACATCAACAAATCCTATGTACAGCAGGTATTGCAGTCTTAAAGCTTCACATGTTCCTCATTTTGCTAGAACTCAGTCCTGGAGCTATTTGATGTCATACTTCAGTTTTTGTCTACTTTGTGGCCATTTGATATTTGCAGTTTGCATCTGGTAGCCTGGATGGACCGATTCGATGCTTCTGAGGATTTTGGAAGCTCTCTGTCAAGTATAGGGGGATACCTTTCTACACCAGCCTCCGCATCATGCCATCTTACAGTGGAATCAACAGCCACAAGAAAACAGAGTGGTGCATTTGGGCTGATCTGGAGATAGACTGCAATGCATTTAATTGCCTCAGTGTTATTCAGCAAACTAACTTCACCCTCAATTTGTTGGACCTTAAATGGAATAAACAGCAATACCAGCTTGGTAAACTGGACGTGGTAATGTCATTCTCACCAATCACTTTTGTTTCTACGATGTCTAATTGTAATGATTAATGGTCAATGTCTTGTAATGTAAGTATTGATTTGTAATGTATTTCCATATTGCCAAAACACTGTGCGTAACAGGATGTTATTGATCAATGCTGAGCTAGCTCTCGCGCTGTGGCTTTACCAAAATCACAAAACAGGTAAATTGCTAGCATCAGCTTGCAAGATCTAAGCCGACACAGCTGAATTCTCCTTTGGTATCAGTCCATAACATTTGTGATCTTCCAGAAAGGAATTGCAAATACCATTCCAGAAAGCCGAATTTACACAGAACAAAACGTTTAATCGTTCACTTTACATAATCCTGCCAAGCACAATTGGCATGGAACATACATAAGATCAAATAAACCAGCTTAGAAATACAAGTCACATCTCACATGCTGTTCAAACAGTCCCCATGCAAATGAGATAAATATTAGATTCAGGCTATTCCTTCTTGAATGTTAAATTTGCAAGTCAGGTAGGGTTCACAACATGGACATTTATTAGTAACTACTTGTTTACCAGCCAGGGCAGCAAAACTGGGAATAATCCAAACATGAACATAAATTCAAGCTGACTCAAATCAACATATGAACTGTATAAGACACAACTAGTTCTTCTTACCGAGTATATTTGGGAAAGAACAGAACAAATGAGTGAAAGACCAGCATTTGGAGCTTTGTGAGCCAGAAACCTAAACAGGACGCAGCTGGTTACAGGCTCGTTTCCATTACAGTACTGGCAAAAAATTTAGATGCATGCCCAGTTGCAGCAATTGCTTTCTGGTACTGAACCGGCTACTCCTATAACCAAACAAAAGACTGGCACCCTAGAAGCAATCGCTTGTAAACGGTGTGGCAGCGGCATTGGACCCCTGCTTGCAATTACAGTCCTCAAGCCTACTCAAGTAAACAAAAATATGAAATAGTGCACGGAACAGTATAGGTGATCACATTATTTTGTTGTGCAAGAGTTGATGCTGTTCATGCATCTTTCAAGTTCAGATCAAACTACTAGTATAAAATGATGGCATGCAGCCATGCAGGCAACAAGATCCAAGGTATAATAATCTTTATCATTTAAGTCATTAACTATCTCTATTGCTGTGTATCTGTAAATAGGCTTGCAGCGGTCTACATAAATACATGATGACATATCAAAAGTGAGCTGCAACTGCCCATCGATACGATCATTAACAATTCTCCTGTCAAATTAGCATGACTTTCATTCGACTGATCAAAATGAGAACATTCTCCTGTTAAAATGGGACAACTAGCCCACTGATAGAGAAGAAAGGGACTTCATGTGTTTTTCATGGTTCAGCTGGCAAGTATATCAAAGACAATTGGAGGACATGTAAATGAACAAAAAATGTGTTTGGTGTGTGTGTTACTGCAATTTAGCTTCAAGTTATACGTGTACCATGGGGTGCAAAGCCTATGTAGCACCACTGCATTGATCTCCGTAGAGAACTGCATCTTTGCAACAGAGACCCAATCAAAAAGGAGGAATACAAGACACAGTTTTTGAGCTGGTTTCAACACATAACTATCGATCGCTATATATATCTACATGTCTGCTCTAGTACTACCATACTATATCGAAAACAACAAGCACACACATATTAACAAAGCAGTCATCTAGACCAAGAAGACCTAATATAGGGAAGGGTGCAGCATCTTCATCTATTAATAACAGTACGCTGGACAAGTAACAATTTGGTATCTTGCGGAAGAGGAGCCATGTCGAATTCAATCAAAATCATCTAAACATGCGAAATGAGCTACAAACAGTGACTAATCAATCAGTTATTACACCGAGCTCTCTATCTCTCCCCCGCATTTCACTTCATTTCCCCTCTTCCACTTTATGGATCACCAAAATAAAAATTAAAAATGCTGAAGCAACAAGCCGCCGTATCCGGCGTTGGTGTTCACCGGGAGGATGCAGCTCATGTCTGGCGGCGGAGGCGCTTCCGGAGCTTGCGGAGCTTGTGCTTGTTCATCTTGCGCTTCCGCTTCTTCTTGACGCTGTCCGCCCACACCTCCGCCCCGTCCCCGTCCTCGCGCGTGCCGTCGCCCACCCCCGGATCGACGAGGGACGGGTATATTTGTACGGCGGGGTGGAAGGAGAAGAGGAGGTCGCGGAGATTTGGATCAGGGCTTGGGGTTGGAGAGCCTGGGAGGGGAGGCGCCGGGGCTGGTGGGGGCTGCTGAAGTTGCGGCGTGAGGCGGGAGAGGAGCGGGACGGGGAGCGGCAGCGGGTTGCCGAGGCGGAGGCGAAGGTGGAGGAGGAGCCTGCGCGCTGGGGCGGCGGCGGCCATGGGAGATTCGCTGGGAGGTGGTGGAGAGGTGGCTCGAATGCAAGGGTTTCTGTGATCGATCGATCGAGCCTTGGAGCTGTGGATCGGACTCGGACCCGACCGCCGGTGCGGCCAGCTTCCGGTCCGTCTCTCTCTAGGATCTGTGTGCGGCCACGTCAGTTATGTATGTGCAGCAATTCTTTGCTATTACAAAATAAAAGAGAGAATTGCCTCAATAGCACTAAAATTTCTACCACTCTCCAAAATACCACTCAAACATCACCTCTCTCTAAAATACCCTCCAATTCACATATTTCTATCCAAAATACCATTATTGACAAAATGAGGTTAATAGAGTTTGAAAAAGACATTATTGCCCTTACCTCTTCACAACATGAAAAATAACACTCCATCTTATCCTCACCTCTTTCTCTTTGCTTCTATCTCTTCCTTCTCATCCTCACCTCTCCCTCTCTTCCCCTATTTGCTACATCTCATCCTCAACTTGTGAAAAAAAATTCAGCAGCATTTTGTCTCAACTTGGCAACATTTTCACAACAACTAAATAGCAATACACAACTTGATAATAGCATCATGCCACCATAACTATACCACATCATACCACAATCGCAAAAGTCTTTCCAAGTGTTCATAGTTCAGAAGCACATAAAAGACCAGATAAGAGGGTTCACAAGTACATAACAGTCTACACAAATTGTCCAAAAGATCATAATTCATGCACTACATATTGTTTTGAATAGGACCAGTAGCAGCCTTCTTGCTCCTAGTTGATGCACAAGGAGGTGTAGAAACACTTGCAATAGCTGATGCCCTCTGCCTTGTCATTGGGCTTGAAGTACTAGCTTGAGTACCTTGCTTAGTTGGTGTGCGCAGAGCATAAGTTTCAGCTTTTTTTGACCTTTTTCTGTAAGAGAAGGACATTAATTAAGGCAAGGAGATATGTAAGTTGAAATAAATTAGCAAACCAAACCCAATACAACAAATTACCTTTTGGTGGGTTGTGGAGGAGGAATTGCCTCGCCATCTCGGTCAGCCTCTTTCTCCCTGCATCCCTTTTGGCGATGCCCAAATTGTCCACATCTTTTGCACTGATCTTGTCTACTAGTTGGATTTAGCTCACTACTATTCTTTATCCTCTTGGTTTTCGGATGTCCAGCACTTCTAGCCAATTTGCGAGGAAGCATCAAGAATCCTGGGTCTACCTTGGGCCATTGAGCCTTCCCTCTAATTAGCATGAGAACACCTTGGTATGTCGCTTTGAATCTTGCCACCGAGAAGTAATCATCCACATATAACTCTAGCTTGGCCCTTCTAGAGAATATAAAATGAAGAGCATGTGTGCAGGGCTTACCACTAATCTGCCATTGCCGACAAGAGCATTCCTTTTTCTCTAAGTCAACTGTATGCCTCCAACCATTTCCTGATATCTCACCTAGTAGAGGTGCTGCCCTTGATTCTCCGTAGTGCAAGCCCTTGTTTTTCTGGTTCAACTCCTTTATCACGCTAGGTAGTATGCTACCCTGCAATCTTTCTGCAATTGACCTCTTTTTTTCATGCATGCTCATTACCATCTCCCTAATTTTGTCAACAAGCTCAATGATTGCAAGTTGCTTGACCTCCCTTATCCAACTATTGAACACCTCCGCCAGGTTGTTATTGACATACTCAACTTTGCATGTAGCTGAAAACTTGCTTCTCGTCCACAAACGGTTATGCTCCCTTCTCAAGTAGCTGATTGCAGCTGGACTTTGTGCTTCTATCTCTGCCATCAAGGCCTCATGCTTCTCTAATTCATATGTCCACGATGCTGGCCACATATTTGTCAAAATGTCACCTTTGTATTGTTTGGTGAAATTAAGCATTAGATGCCTCATGCATTCTCTATGCTCAGAATTCCTGAACACCTCAGAAATAGCATTCTCCAACCCCTTGCATGCATCTGTATGTATTACAAGCCCATTTGGTTCTCCAATACACTTTCGCAGTTGTTTCATGAACCACTCCCAATTTGCCGTATTCTCCTTGTCAAATATCCCAAATGCCATAGGAAACATCCAATTGTGTCCATCCACAGCAGTTGCAGTAGCTAATTGCCTCGTATATTGTCTAGTAAGAAATGTTGAGTCTACTGACAAATATGGCTTACAACCCGCCAAGAACCCATCAATGCATGGCTTGAACGCAACAAACAACCTATTGAAGTATACCTTCCCACTAACTGTCTTGATGTCCATTTTAAACACACTTCCTGGGTTGGCTGCCAATATTTCTTCCTTAAAGCTCCATAACAACTGAAAACTCTCTTGATAGCTACCATACAATTTAGCTAGTGCACGGGCTCTTCCTTTCCAAACATTATTGTGTCCAAGTTTGATATTGAACTCCCTCTCCAATCGTTGTTGCATAGCTTTAGCACCCAACGTAGGCTCCTCCCTCAGTATATCTTTTCCTCTAGCAGCAATCCAATCCTTGTTTGCCATTCTCCCTTCGTGTTTGTTGGTGGTACCACAAGTATGGGGATTGGGAAGTCTCTTTACCTGCATGCAAACAAAGCAAGATAAATATGAGTACTATAGTTAAGAATCCTTACATGCAAACAAACACATATAATTAAAAATCCCTCAAACATAGAAGTAGAGATACCATGAAAGTCTTGCATCCCTTTAACTTGGAGGCATGTATCCTCCATGGACAATCGTTATCTGAACAACGAGCCCGAAATCTAGTAGACTCACTATATTCAGTGGAGAAGTGCCACTCTTCTCTAATAGCTAATTGTCTCAATGCCAACTTAAAAGTTTGACTGTCAAGGAATGTGTGAAAGGGATCTCAGGAGTCGACTAGAGGGGGGGTGAATAGGTCGGCTCTAGATATTATAATGCCTAATGGGTTTTTCTTCTGGAGATAGGTCAATCCTAGAGAAAATATATGCAACTGTGCAGGTAACTGAGACTCAGCAAGATATATCAGATAAACACCAGACACTCAGATAGCAAACTTAGCTGATGTAGAACAAGTTATATTCAGAGCTAACTGAGTCTCAGGTGTGAGAGTCAGGTGAGTGCATCAGATGACGTGAACAGGAAAGGTACTAGTTTTAGCAAGAGCTAACTGAGTCTCAGGTGAGGAAACTCAGTTAGTGTGCAACAGATAAAGGTGCTCTAGTGATCTAAGCATGCATAGATAACAGAATAAATAAGAGCAGATCACAAGACAGATAGTAAAGCACACAATGATTTATTTTACCGAAGTTCCTACTTCTTGCGAAGCAGTACGTCTCCGTTGAGGAAGCTGTTCTCACAGCCGGCACCAAATCGTGCTCTTTCCTCGAGTACCTTTCTTGTGTGGAATCCTTTTGATCTTGCTGCTGCAAGACAGGCAGACCCGAATCGCCTTCACAGACTCTTGGTGGCAGCCACACAAGACTTGGCTTGCTCACCAACTCCAAGAGCACTCCCACTCTTGGAGGAACCAGTACCTCGAATGCTACACCTGAAGGACTAAGAAACTCTCTCTCTCGATGGATGCACGCAGGCAACACTCACTTGGAGACCTAGAGCTCTTTCTTTCTCAACCGGTTGCTTTCTGGTTAGAGGCAAAGGTTAGGTAAAGGTTCGAGGTTGAAAACCTCCCCAGGTTCCCTATTTATAGGGTCCCTGGCAGCTAGCCGTTACTCTCATGCCACGTCAGATAAAGAGCCACCAGACCTAACCTGTCTGAGACTCAGCTAACATGCACCTCTGGTAACCTACTAGCCACGGCTGAGCTACCCACCTGAGTCTCAGATGCCAAACTCAGGTGGACTCGGTTGCCTCAGGCAGCACCTGAGCACAACTCTGGCCGGCTCACTACAAGCCTACAACTGACCAGAGAGCAATGGCCTCGCCACAGTCCCTGACCAGCTCGCTTAGACCCTTGGCACTGGTTCCAAGCTTCTTCACCGAAAATGACTGCCCTTGTAGACGCACAGCGAACCCTTGGTCCTGATCCACCAGCTTCCTAGCTCCTCCAGGACTTATCAAGCTTGCATTCACGGCCCTTGAACTCCATCAAGCAACCATCACCTCGCTTGCCCTCGAGCACAGCCTCGGCTTCTTCGCAACTGTGCCTCAGGAGCCTAGCTCAGCTGGTCCTTCTGACCTTCCCAGTTCCTTGCTCTTTTTAGGGCTCATCATCAACAGTTGTCTCACTTCAGCTTTCACCTGTCCATCTAATTTCTGTTCACACTCATTGCAAGTATTAGACACAGGTGAGGATTGCCAATAACCATCAAAACCAAACTCTGGGGCAATATAGCCATCCTCCCAAGCTCCATGGGAGTGGATGCACTTTCAATCTCCCCCTTTTTGGTGGTTAGTGGCAATCCCTTTAAAACATTCACTTAGATAAAAAAGAGTATTGCATTTAACCTTGTTTGACATCAACTCCCCCTTAAGATGTGCACAAGTGAGATTTTGCATTTGAATACAAGTGTACAGTTCAGATTTAAACATTGGAGAGTTGATGCAAAAACAGGTTCTCACAACATAAACTGAGAGTATAAGCACAGCGGAATAGCAGGTATGTTGGAGGAGTACTCAGCAAATAAGATAACAGAAAGGATTGCATGCTTGAGTACAAATATCAAATATCAGAGCGTCAATACAATACAAAAACGAGGTGTTCAAGACTGATAAAATCATTTTGCAGAACATAGAATGTCTTGACACACATGCAGTCTAGTCTACCCCTTTTTACATACTGCTCCCCCTGAATATAATACTCTCCCCTTTAAGCTATTCTCTCCCTACTCTCTCCCCCTTTGCCACTAAGCACTAAAAAGAGATAGGAAGAAGAAAGAAAAGATCCTCAGGGAGCTGGCTTTGGTTGCAGGAGGGATAGGATCTGATCAAATTTACTGTTGACCGAGGCCTTGAGATCTGCCATCTCACTCTTGAGTTCAAATTTCAGCTGAGCCATTTCTTGTTGCAGTTCATCTTGTCTCCTCTTGATAAAAGAGATCTGTACTGGCACAACCCGTTTAATGAAAGCATCCATAGCTGCGGGATTGTCTAGACGTTGAACCAAAGGGAGACTGTCTGATGAAAGATTCACAGAGACCGATGCTTGTCGCTCAGCAGGAGGAGATGATTCTCTAGCTGAGTCTCGGGTGGGAGACACCTGAGGCTCAGGTAGGACTGCTGGGAGATCAGCTGCTGGCTGAGGTGGTCTGACTGAGACTCTGGTAGCTTGCTCTGGAGGCTCTGAAAAGTCTGACTGAGATGAGTTGAGGATGTTGTAGAAAGGAACTTCATCTTCATGGTCATCCTTCTGAGATCTGAATTTGCTGAGATATGTCTTCTTGTCAAAGGAGAAGACTGAAGATGCTAATGATGTTCTTTGGAGAATCATATGCATTAGATATGAGCCATATCTCATCTTGTCAGTTCTGTTCTTCTGGCACTCATTTATTTCTGAGAATATGTATCTGGCCACATCAAACTTCTCTTTCTTTGCGATGAGCTCAAGAATTCTCCATACTGGATTGTATATGGCATCAGTTCCTCCACCTTTGGCACAGATGGATATGTTCAAGATCTTCACTATGTGCTTGGGTGTCTTCATCAATCCTTTGAAATTGGAGATATGCTTAGGGACTGCACCCTTAACAGGAGGAGGCACAAAGCCTGTAGGGAAGAACTTCTTCCTTTTCTCATTTGGAACCCAATCTGGCAGGAGACTCTTATCTTCTTCTGAGCCTTTGGATATGCTGATCTTCTGTAGCTTTGTCCCTGATGGTAGGTCCAACAGCTCTGCAAACTCGGGAGCTGTGATGCACAGCAGTTGACCTCTTGTCATCCAGAGCATATAATCTTGATTGTTCTGCTCTACAAAGACTGTTGCATAGAATTCCTTGATAGCTTCAGAATCATAATCTTGGTTTAAGCTGCATATCTCATCAAGTTGAACAGCAGCTAAAATCTGCTTCAAATTTCCTAAGCCGTTCTTGGCAAGGTTTTCCCAATCAATTGGCATGCTGTCAACAAAACCTTTCTTCTGCAGCAAGAGATGATAGCTTGATTGCTGCTGATCATTCCAAAACCTTGGATCATTGCAATGTCTTCTTTTCAGATTTCCTTCACTGTCAAAATATGGATTTGTGGTTCTCATGGCAGTGTAGTTTGATGTGCTTCTTGAATCCAGGTTCATGGAGGCTAGACTGGCATCTGCCTTTGGTAGCTTCTTGAAAGCAGTTGCAGATATGAATTTCATCATTGATGTGTCAGATCGTGCAACTTTTGAGAATATAGCTGAATATTTGTCTTCCAATGACTCATCTGACTCTTCTAACTGAGTCTCAGCTGGGATATCTTCTGAGTCAGATGCAGAGGGGGATGAGTCTGATTCTTCTGCTGACTCTTTCCTTCCACTACTCTCTTCTTCTTCTTGATATTCTTCATCTGATTCAGACAGCTTTGCTTCTTCTTGCGAGGAGATGGAGGATGAGGATCACTTGGACTTGAATAGGAGTCATCTGAGTCTTCTGACTGAGCCTCAGTTGACTGTGCCTGAGACCTAGTTGGCATCCTATGGACTGACTCAGGTGCTGGAGAAGATACTGCTTTTTCTTGCTCTTCAAGTCTTGTTTCTGCTTGAGCTGGTTCTAAGTCTGATAGAGACTGAAATACAGAACCCATGCTCACTGATACTCCAACTGATGGATCTGCTTGTGGCTCAGTTGGATTTTCATGTGCTTTAGTTGACTTCTCTTCAAAAGATGATCTTAGCTTATTCATAGATTCCTCCATAGTCTGCTCAAGTTCTTTTTCTCTTGAGTCAAGCTCAGCCAAAATGTCTTCAATTGATTCTATGGCAGCTTTCTGTTGAGTTTCCACTTCAGTGGGGACTAATTCTAGTCCAGCTGATGCAGCCGCCTGAGACTCGGCTGGCTTACTCAGTTGAGGCACTGAACCACTGGCTTGTTGAAGGGGCACTGCATCAAGTGCTTGAGAACTGGATGCACAAAATATCCTTGAGTTTGTTTCAGCAATCTCATTTTGTAGATGCTTCTTACGAGCTTCATCAGCACAAGATTTTAACTCCAACATGTGATTCTCTATTCTCTTTTGTAGAATGATATCTGAGAACCTTGTCCAGAATGGCTTATAATCTTCTGAGAGTTGAGAGAATAGACGATCAATTTGTTTGATCAGGTCTGCTTTCTCTTGTCCAGAGGCTTTTCCTTCTTGCTTCAGCAGCTTTTTGAGTTCTTCATGGATTGCCTTGTTCTTCAGCTGAGTTTCTCTTTGGAGTTTCACATTCTTTGGAACATCTGGTGATTCAAAGATTTGCTTTGCAAGGGCATCTATTCTTTCCTTCATTTGAGGTCTTTCCTCATCTGTGGCATTTGGCAACTTATCAGTTAGGTCTTGCCATTTTTTTATAAGTTTGCTGTGTTCCTGTCTTTTAAGAGCTTCTACTCTCCATTCAGCTTCTTCCTCTTCTTGCAGTTGTTTCTTTGTTTTCTTCTTGACTACCACAGCCTCTGATCTTGGCTTCTTTGGGACTTTGCTCAGAGATAAATCTGTTGGCTTGCCTGCAGCCCTTGTCCTTTTGAGTGTATCAACTACTGGAGCCTTCTTGACTTTGATAGCTGCCTCTTTCTCAGCAGCCTTCTTGGCTCTTTCTTCAGCTCTTTTCTTCTTTGCTTCTTCAGCTTGGGCTTTCTTTTCAGCTGCTTTTGCTTTCCTCTCTTGCTTCAATTGTTCTTCCTTGCTAGCCTTCTGAGCTTCTAAATCTTTCATTCTTTTAGCTGACTGAGCTGTAGCTATGTCCATCTGTCGTTTCTCTTCTTGTAGCTCTTTAAGCCTAGCTTCTCTTTTGGCTAGCTCAGAGGGGGACATTGGAGCTTTCACTGATCTTGAGCAGCTTCTTCTGCATCCAATTTCTTTCCAAGACTTTTAGCCTGCTCTGCCTCCCACTCTAACTGCTGCTTCTGTCTTAGGAGCTGGGTTCTCAGACCAATGGGCAGATCATCAGTTATATCCTCAGGCACATTTCTTGATCCAGACATCTGCATAGGAGAGGTAGAATAAAGAATAGATGAGAGATAATCCTATTGCAGAGAAAACTGGAATGATTGGCCATTTTGGATGGTTTTAGGAGAGTTTCACAAGTCATCTTATGCTACCTGACTTAGCTACTGACACTCAGGTGAGATAAATTGTGTAACTCAGGTGGAGTAGCAGAGCAACCTAGGTTTATCGAATCTTGCTGAAATTTGAGAATTCTGGACAATGAGTTGCAAGGAATCGTTCTAGAGGTTAAAGGTACATCATCTCTGTCTAATTCCACAACTAAAAGATACTCGAGAGCATGGGATTCGCATTAAGGCGGAAACCACCCTAGTTCTGTGAAGAACAGCTCGAGGAGACTTACATTTGGAATTTGATTGGAGATGAAGGCGCCAAAACAATCAGGAGAGCTTTGGGAAGCTTCGGAGAGAGCGAAGATCGTCGGAGAAGCGCACGATCGTTGAGAATCAGATGGCGGCGACGGGCGCAAGGGCACTGAGACTCTGAAGAGGGTTTAGCGCGAACCATTACAGAGGTGGGTTTTTATATCCCGAGTGGCCCTGTGGCACCTGAGGGTCAGCTAGATTGCTACCTGAGACTCAGGTAGGAAAGAAAAATTGAGCTGAACTCCAGACTTAGGGATTTTCTCCGGAATTTTTGAATGTGTTCAGCTGAGACTCATGTGGAAGACTCAGCTGACAAGGTTTTCAATAGGATTACCAGAGAGAACTTAAGGATAAGAGATGAAAGCAATAGAGAGAATTTCTTTTCAAACATAGCTTGCCAAACGATCAATCAATACAAAGCTAAAGCTATGTTGAATTGAAATAGATGGTAAGATCCAACTTGTCTAAGCCAATGGTGAATCCATGAGTTCAATAAGATGCAAAATCAGCATGGTATCTATAAGACCTTAACCCACCTGAGGTACAACCGAGACTCAGGTGGCTGACTCACGTAGAATGCAGAGAATGAAAAATCAGAAATGCAATCATGTGTACACGTGTATCATCATTTCCTCACTGCACATTCGAGATATCCATGATATTTAGCTCATGCCTGAGGGTACAGAACCTATTTTCATCTAAAGGCTTGGTGAAAATATCAGCTAGCTGAGCTTCGGTTCTAACATGGCACAGTTGGATATCTTTCTTCTCTACATGGTCTCTTAGAAAGTGGTGTCTCACTTCTATGTGTTTGGATCTTTGGTGTTGGACAGGGTTGTTGGCTAACTTGATTGCACTTTCATTGTCACAGAAGAGGGGTACTTGAGACATGGATACGTTGAAATCCTTCAAGGTCTGCCTCATCCATAACAATTGAGCACAACACCCACCAGCTGCTATGTATTCGGCTTCTGCTGTGGATAGGGCTACTGAATTTTGTTTCTTGGAACTCCAGGACACAAGGGAACGCCCTAAAAATTGGCAGGTACCTGAGGTGCTTTTTCTGTCAACCTTACACCCGGCATAATCACTATCTGAATAGCCTACAAGCTCAAATGGTGCACCCTTAGGATACATAGACCAAACCCAGAGGTATGAATCAAATATCTCAGTATTCTACGAACAGCAGTGCGATGAATGTCCTTAGGATCAGCTTGAAAACGTGCACACATGCAAACACTCAACATTATATCAGGTCTAGATGCACACAAATACAACAAAGAACCTATCATAGACCTATACTCCTTCTGATCAGTGGACTTACCTTGTTGGTTCAGATCAAGATGAGCATTTGTTTGCATGGGAGTAGATATTGACTTAGCTTTGTCCATGTCAAACTTCTTGAGGATGTCCTTAGCAAACTTCTCTTGAGAGATGAAAGTTCCCTGCTTGAGTTGTCTGATTTGCAGCCCTAGGAAGAACTTCAGCTCTCCTACCATGGACATCTCAAACCTTTTTATCATCATCTTGCTGAACTCATCACTTAACACACGGTTAGTACTTCCAAATATTATGTCATCGACATATATTTGGCATACAAATAAGTCCTTGCCTTTAACTTTAGTAAAGAGTGTAGTATCAACAAGCCCAATTTTGAAACCATTATGTATAAGAAACTCCTTTAGGGTATCATACCAAGCACGAGGGGCTTGTTTGAGACCATATAAAGCTTTGTGGAGAACATATACATGATGGGGTCTTTTTGGATCTTCAAAACCAGGGGGCTGTTCTACATACACAAGTTCAGCAAGCTTACCTTGAAGGAAGGCACTCTTGACATCCATTTGATAAAGCTTGATGTTGTGATGATTTGCATAAGCTAAAAGTATCCTGATAGCTTCAACTCGAGCTACAGGTGCAAAGGTCTCACCAAAATCCAAGCCTTCTATTTGAGTGTAGCCTTGAGCAACCAACCTTGCCTTGTTCCTCACCACTTGGCCTGTAGAATCTTGCTTGTTGCGAAAGACCCACTTCGTTCCAATGACATTGTGATCCTTGGGTCTTTCAACAAGTGACCAGACTTCATTTCTCTCAAATTGGTTCAGCTCTTCATGCATAGCATTGATCCAGTCTGAGTCAGACAGAGCTTCACCTACATTTTTAGACTCAATGGTGGAAACAAAAGAGTAGTGAGCACAAAAGTTAGCAATACGAGAACGAGTAGTCACTCCCCTATCAATGGCACCAATGATTTGGTCTACAAGGTGATCCTTCTGCAGCCTGCTGATCACAGGGGGTTCTGGGTCAGCCACCTGAGTCACAGCTGGATGTGGATCAGCTGGGTGTATCTGTGACTCAGTTGGCTCTTCCTGAGACTCAGCTGGGTGCATGGAGGCTTCTGAGTCCAATAGATCATTAGCTGGGTTGTACTCGAACTCAATGCCATTGACTTCATCCTGCTCATCAGCTGGGTCAGGTAGGTTTGTAACTCCAGATGAAGCTTGCTCCTCAACTTGGGGCCCTGACTTCACCTGTTGACTTGTGAAGTATATCTACCTTCCCTGAAATATCATTAGCAACTTGCCCATCTTGTGAGCCATTAGATTCATCGAATGTCACATCTACAGCTTCTTCAACAACCTTGGTGTTGGTGTTAAAGACTCTGTAGGTGTGAGATTCTGAGCTATATCCAACAAATATTCCTTCATCAGATTTGGATTCAAATTTAGAGAGACGCTTGCCTTTCTTTAGAATGTAACACTTACAACCAAATACTCTGAAGTAGGAGACGTTTGGCTTCTTGTTGGTCAGCAGCTCATAAGGTGTCTTCTTTAGGAGTGGGTGAAGATATAGTCTATTGATGTTGTGGCAGGCAGTATTCACAGCTTCAGCCCAAAACCTTGCTGGTGTTTTGTACTCACTCAGCAGTGTTCTTGCCATCTCTATCAGGGTCCTGTTCTTCCTCTCCACCACTCCATTCTGCTGAGGTGCATAGGGACCAGAGAACTCATGCTTAATCCCATGCTTGTCCATGAAGGCTTCAACTCTTGAGTTCTTG
The DNA here is from genome assembly GCA_019208055.1 of Stipa capillata. Taxonomy (NCBI): domain Eukaryota; kingdom Viridiplantae; phylum Streptophyta; class Magnoliopsida; order Poales; family Poaceae; genus Stipa; species Stipa capillata. The sequence goes on along the minus strand of JAGXJF010005071.1, from coordinate 27,251 downwards.
AATTCTGTCCCATTGTCACTTCTCACTGCCTTCAAGTTGATGTTTCATTCATTTTGAACTCTGACAATGAGATGCTTGAACCTTTTGTACACCTGTGACTTGTCCTTCAAGAAAAATACCCAAGTGAAACGTGACAAGTCATCTACAACAACAAAACCATACTTGTTACCTCCAATGCTCTCATATGTAGTTGGACCGAACAAATCAATGTGTATGAGATCGAATGGAGAAGTAGTGGTCATGATGTTCTTGGGTGGATGAGGGCTTCCAACTTGCTTTCCAGCCTGACAAGCACAGCATGGCTTGTCTTTGTTGAATTGGATCTGCTTCAGGCCTAGGACATGTTCTTCTTTACTGAGTTTGTTCAGCAGCCTCATCCCCACATGACCTAGCCTCCTGTGCCACAGCCAGCCTAACTGAGCTTTGACTATAAGGCAACATGGCACAGCTGCTTCTTGATCCTGAAAATCTACAAGATATAGCTTATCTACTCGATAGCCTTTGAAAACTTGTGAGTCATCTGTTAGTTTCTGGACATAGACCTCTTTAGGATAAAATGTGACTTTCATTCCAGCATCACATAATTGAGAAACAGATAAGAGATCATATGAAATAGACTCAACAAGCATTACTTCAGTAAGAGAATGTTCCTGAGATATAGCAATTTTACCACAACCCAATACCTTGCCTCTTGAATCATCAGCATAGTTGACATACTTGCAAGGAAGGTTATCTTTTCTTATCTCAGAGAACTGCTCTTTGCCTCCAGTCATGTGCTGTGTGCAGCCACTATCCATGACCCATTTTGTTCCACTGGAGGCAGAGCCCTGCATGATTAGTTGCGAGACTTAGGAACCCAGATAGATTTGGTTCCAAGTTAGCAGGTCTCTTACTGTAAGCATCAATAGCAGGAATAAGATTAACATTAGGGTTCTTAGCAGTTACGGCTTTAGAAAGCTTAGAGAACCTCTGAATCTTTCTCAGATTCTTATCTCCTGCAAACTCAGATGGAAGGGTTAGCAAATTTGCATTGCACCTGAGTGAGCTACCTGAGTCACAGGTGGCTCTCCCTGACTTTGGTACCCAACCGAGTGAGTCACCTGAGACACAGATGACTACTGACTTTGGTACCCAAATGCTTGGTACCTTCTTGTACCTACTCCAAGGTCCAACATAAATTGCCTTAGGTTTACCCTTTTTCCCTGTCTTAAGCACATAGCTTGGATTAGAGGGAATTTTCACATAACCACCTGTCTTTCGATGGTTTCCTGCAAGAGAGTTAGTATCACATTTTCCTTTCTGAGGAACAAAGTGATTCTGCAAGTATTTCTTGTTAGTAGCAGAGGGAATATATGAAGACTTGTTCTTATAAGTGCAGGAGTGAAACCAAGTCCCCTTGTACCATTATTCTTTAGTACTAGGGTGGACTGGAGCCTAGCAAAATCTGCATGCCTATGTTAGCACTGCACAGGCCTATTCTCATGAGCCTTTTTAGCTCTTCATGCTCCTCCTTGAGCTCATTGTACTTTGCTGCATCAACAAGATTAGTAGCAGTTGAAGTGCTTAATTCACTGGGTGAATCTACAACAGACACTGTACTAGAAGTAATAGCATTGATGCGAGATGCACAGTTTAAACAAGTTTCTATAACAGTAGGAGGACTTGCATCAGGTGTAACAGCAGTGCAAGATGAGTGAGTTTCTTGAGTTTATCATGCTCAGAGATTAGGAGCTCATGTGATAGCTTAAGTTTGTTTTGAGCTTTCTGCAATAAGTAACCTCCTCATCAAGATCTGCCTTAGCATCTTGTGCATTATCAAGGGACACCTGCATGTCAGTTAGTTTGTCCCTGAGAGAGATGTTTTCTTTTCTCTCTTTCCTAAGGAGCTCCTCTGTCCTGTCAAGAATGTCCATTAGTTGAGCATAATCAGGGAAGTCATCCTCAGTCATTACCTTGCTGCCTTTAGCCATAAGGCATAGAGTTGGAGTCTCAGCATATGTAGGATCTGCATCCTTGTCGAAGAGTGAGTCTGTCTCGGGTGCGCAGCTGAGAGACCTGACTGAGTCTTCTCTTGGCTCAGTTGGGCTGCTGAGTGATCCACCTGAGACACAGATGGCTAACCCAGCTAGCTCAGTTTCTCCTCTGACTACTCCTCTGACTCTGAGTCATCTGAGACCCAAGCTTGTCCCACATATGCTCTGGCAGCAGAGGTCTTCTTCTTTCTGAAGGTGGGAGGCTTCCCTTCTTTGTACTTCTTCTTGACAATGATCTCCTTCTTCTTGTACTTGCCATCCTCTTGTTTCTTGCTCTTTTTGGGACAATCAGCAATGAAGTGTCCTAAGTCACCACACTCAAACACTTCTTGTCACTGAGTTGCTTCTTCCCTTTGAACCTGTCAGATGAGCCTGAGAACTTCTTCCTTCGATAGAACTTTCTGAAGTTCCGAGTAAGCATGGCAAGCTCATTCTCCTCATCAGTGGACATCTCTTCATCTGGATCTTCTTCTTCATCACTTGAGTCCCTGTGAGTGGCTACTGCCTTGAGAGCTATGTCCTTGTTCTTCCCAGAAGTGATAGCATGCTTCTTGGAGTGGTTTAGCTCCATCTCATGAGTGAGCATCCTACCAAGGACATCAGTGGGCTTTAATCTGTCAAAGCCATCCTTTTCTTTCATCATCAGACGCAGAGTGTGATAAGGCTTGGGAAGCACAAAGAGGAACTTCTTGATCACATCACAATCTTCTACTCTGTTGGACCCAAGGGCCTTCAGCTGGTTAGTGATCATGGTAAGTCTTGTGAAGATGGAATTGATGTCCTCTCCAGGTTGGTAATGGAAGTTGTCAAGTTCATGCTCCAGCACATCTTTCTTGACCTCTTCAACGTGTCACTGCCTTCATAGATAGCCTGAAGTGTGAACCATATATCTCTGGCTTCCTCAAAGGTACTGACACGGTTGAAATCATGCTCTTGCAGTCCCATATAAATAGCATTGGCAGCTCTAGCATTGTTCTTGATGCTGATCTTCTCTTGATCAGTGGGATTGCTCTCATCAACCACATCGAGACCTGTTGTGACAATCTTCCATACATCTGGGTTAAGTGCAGTAAGATGCATTTGCATCTTCCGCTTCCAAAAGGCATAATTAGTACCATCAAACATAGGAACTCTACCCTCATAGTTCGACATCCTTTAGACTCTGGCTGTTAGGCCAATTATGAGCAACGAGGCTCTGATACCACTTGAAAGGGATCTCAGGAGTCGACTAGAGGGGGGGTGAATAGGTCGGCTCTAGATATTATAATGCCTAATGGGTTTTTTCTTCTGGAGATAGGTCAATCCTAGAGAAAATATATGCAACTGATGCAGGTAACTGAGACTCAGCAAGATATATCAGATAAACACCAGACACTCAAATAGCAAACTTAGCTGATGTAGAACAAGTTATATTCAGAGCTAACTGAGTCTCAGGTGTGAGAGTCAGGTGAGTGCATCAGATGACGTGAACAGGAAAGGTACTAGTTTTAGCAAGAGCTAACTGAGTCTCAGGTGAGGAAACTCAGTTAGTGTGCAACAGATAAAGGTGCTCTAGTGATCTAAGCATGCATAGATAACAGAATAAATAAGAGCAGATCACAAGACAGATAGTAAAGCACACAATGATTTATTTTACCGAAGTTCCTACTTCTTGCGAAGCAGTACGTCTCCGTTGAGGAAGCTGTTCTCACAGCCGGCACCAAATCGTGCTCTTTCCTCGAGTACCTTTCTTGTGTGGAATCCTTTTGATCTTGCTGCTGCAAGACAGGCAGACCCGAATCGCCTTCACAGACTCTTGGTGGCAGCCACACAAGACTTGGCTTGCTCACCAACTCCAAGAGCACTCCCCACTCTTGGAGGAACCAGTACCTCGAATGCTACACCTGAAGGACTAAGAAACTCTCTCTCTCGATGGATGCACGCAGGCAACACTCACTTGGAGACCTAGAGCTCTTTCTTTCTCAACCGGTTGCTTTCGGGTTAGAGGCAAAGGTTAGGTAAAGGTTCGAGGTTGAAAACCTCTCCAGGTTCCCTATTTATAGGGTCCCTGGCAGCTAGCCGTTACTCTCATGCCACGTCAGATAAAGAGCCACCAGACCTAACCTGTCTGAGACTCAGCTAACATGCACCTCTGGTAACCTACTAGCCACGGCTGAGCTACCCACCTGAGTCTCAGATGCCAAACTCAGGTGGACTCGGTTGCCTCAGGCAGCACCTGAGCACAACTCTGGCCGGCTCACTACAAGCCTACAACTGACCAGAGAGCAATGGCCTCGCCACAGTCCCTGACCAGCTCGCTTAGACCCTTGGCACTAGTTCCAAGCTTCTTCACCGAAAATGACTGCCCTTGTAGACGCACAGCGAACCCTTGATCCAGATCCACCAGCTTCCTAGCTCCTCCAGGACTTATCAAACTTGCATTCACGGCCCTTGAACTCCATCAAGCAACCATCACCTCGCTTGCCCTCGAGCACAGCCTCGGCTTCTTCGCAACTGTGCCTCAGGAGCCTAGCTCAGCTGGTCCTTCTGACCTTCCCAGTTCCTTGCTCTTTTTAGGGCTCATCATCAACAGTTGTCTCACTTCAGCTTTCACCTGTCCATCTAATTCCTGTTCACACTCATTGCAAGTATTAGACACAGGTGAGATTGCCAATAACCATCAAAACCAAACTCTGGGGCAATATAGCCATCCTCCCAAGCTCCATGGGAGTGGATGCACTTTCAATGTGTCACCCACTTTAAATGTTGGATTATTTCTATCATGAATGAATGTGGGAGCCATGTTAGCCACTACGGTCTCGTCATCACCCGGCACATATTGTGGATCATAGCTATTGTCAACATCTTGCCCTCCCAATGGAGCCACTACCTCACTCACATCTTGCCCTCCCAAGGGAGCCATAGATTCCTCTCCTGCTGCCTCCTCTACCTCTGCATTATGTTCAATAGACACATCATCCTCAAACTCACCTTGATAGGACTGATATGGCCATGCAGAAATGGAGCAGCAATAGGAACTTCTATGGGTGCATCAGCATGAACCATGAGCTGAGAGCTCGAAGGGCCAGCTGTATCACCACTGAGTGTGAGATGATCACTTGAAGTGCATGCATACACATCTGGAGTCTCTTGACACAAATCACTTGGAGTCTCCTGACACACCTCACTTGAAGTGCTTTGAAAGTTTTGATGCTTGCTCTCGATGGTTACACCAAATCTCACTACCTTTGTATCCATGTTTCTATCGAATAATTGGGCTATCTCAGACTCAGAAATTAAAGGGATAATATCGCCCTCCAAAGAATTGTACCACACTATCATTCTATGATTATCAGACAAATTGTAGTATCCCTCAACAGCGCCCCTCAGATCCTTCATGGATAAATTGTGACTCACGGCAATGCTCCATGTTCTACCCTTTCGATACAATTTTTCTACCATCTAGAATCTCACTATACGATTGAACGCTCAATTCTACTTGAAACACATCCATCAGATCAGCTCTGTAACAACAACGTAGCCAAACAACAACAACAACATCGAATTTCTACCGCCACAATCAAACCCAAAAAAGATATAGAAGAGAGAAGAGGTTTACCGTCTCAATTTCTACCGTACTGGACGGGACAGGGGGAGGGTAGGGAGCCAAGTACTACCTGAAATACATCGAATTCTGGAATTAGTGCAAAATTCTTTACTCGACAGCAGGTGAGTAGCAAATGCCTTGAGCAATTTCACCCAAGAACTTTCAATAATCAGAGAATATTTATGCTAAAAATTCTTGCAATAAGCCCTCCTCTCCTCAAAGAAAGTCCTAGAAGCATATGATGGACAGACATTGGCAGTGGGAATAAATTGGGCTTACAGAGGATCCAAGGTTCAGCTTCTCTTCATCCTCAAATCATTTAATAATCACATCATGTTCTTCAAATTAGTGCTGGATTAGCCATAGTTGCACTGGACAATGGATGGGGATTCAGAAAACAGTGTACAAGCAGAGAGATGCCACAAAGGTTTAGCATACTAGTGCAAACAGCCATAGATGATCAATATCCAGTAATTCTAAAGATAGGAGGGAAAAACCTACCATCTTAATCGATAAGAATAGCAGATTAATTGCTTAAAAAAGCTTCTGCCACACACATACAAGAGGTCTCCACATACAAATGCAAGGCTCGGGTCGGGGAGGCCGCCACCCCGCTGGGTGAACTCGATCCACAGGGTTGCGCCGTGCCGCTCGCCCGCCTGCTCTAGAGACCACCCGCGTCGCGCCGCTTGCCTACCGCACCGCTGGCCCCGTCTGCTCGGGTGGTCGCCGCCCCCGCTCGCGCGCCTTCTCGGGTCCGGGAGGCCGCCGCCCCACTCGCGCGCCTTCTCGGGTCCGGGAGGCCGCCGCCCCGCTCGCCCCGCCTGCTCGGGAGGCCGCTGCCCTACTCGCCTGCCTACTCAAGTCCGGGATGCCGCCGCCCCACTCGCCCCCCTATTCGAGAGGCAGGCTCCCCGCTCGCCCGCCTACCCGGGAGGCCGCCGCCCTGCTTGCTCGCTTGCTCGGGTCGGGAGGCTACGCCGGCAGATGGGACAGGGGGGAGCGTCAGCGGACGTCAAGAAGTGGAGGCGCCGCCAGCGATGCGCCGCCGGCCGGCTTGGTAGAAGGGTTTTTCTGGGTTGGGTTGGGATAGAGTTTGAGTGGGCAGTTTGGGTATTTTTGTTTTGACTTGGCAGTTGACTAACGGGAGACTAAGGAATACAAACGATTGTGTTATTTTGGTGTAACAGGATAGACTTGAGTGTTATTTAGGTCATGGGTGATATTTGAGTGTTATTTTGGAGATTGATACAAATTTTAGTGGTAGAGAGGCAATTTCCTCAAAAAATCAAATATTAATTTTTATTTTTGCGAGAGGTCAAATATTAATTCGACAAACGTGTAGGAACTGAGAGCATGTTTGATTTATATATATACTATACTTGCCAGCATTTGCCACTTTTTTTATTCCTATTCTCACCCATTCATCTTGGTGTACAAATATAATTTCAACCGAAGATTAATCATCGGCACACATGGATTACTTGGGGCCAGGCTAATTTATGATGATGTTTGATCTCACTCCATTATACTTGTATCCATTCCTTAAAGGTACTCGTTACACACTAGCCTCTATAATTTAATTTTTAAATTTAAATCATATATATTTAGAAGCCAATAAGCTTAGCATTGGCCGCTTTTTTTTCCAAGAGGTCGAAGACCTCCAATTTTTTCCTACCACAAACCAGCAAACTAGATAGTTACACCAGGAAACAAAGCAACGTTTTTGACAGCGGATGGCAACTCCAGATCGACGACTCTAGCCCGCTTGCGTGGATGCTAGCTTTATTTTTCTTTATTTACTCCTTGGCACGTGTATTTCATTTGCTAACTGTATAAAAAATTTCTATTTATCTATAGAAGATGTTGATAAACTGTGGACTATAGTTTTCGATATAAGCATCTCGTTGCAATACCAAATTGAAACCACCGTTTCGCCTTCAAAATAATTTTGAGACAAAGCACCATGGATGATCAGGAGCCCCGACATTCACCAGCTCCTCGGCTCTAGCACAGCTTCAACCCAGGACCGGTCGGAACTTATCTCCTCCACCAAGGAGATGGGAGGGAGGGGGGTCTCTTGACAAAATCGATCTATCATCATGCTTATCACATAAGAAATCTGGGAGAAGAACACACGGATATTGAACAACAAAGCGAGGATGCCGACCTTGCTGTTGGTAAAATAAAAGCGCAAAATTTCTAGCAAAAGCGTGAAATTTTTAGATTCCTTTGTTCCCTAAAAAAGGGATCATGTAGTTCTTATCCTTTCCTCACCGCATGGACATATAAATATGTTAACTTCTGCTTAATTAATTAGTCTCTTCATTTCATGATGTAAGATGTATTTTGATCGGTTAAAACAAGATTTTTATTAACAATTATTTATTAATATATAGTTTATGTGACATAAAATTAATGTCATTAGATTCGTATTTAAAAATATTTACTTATAATTGTTACTTTCACTACTGCAGATAGACCCTCTCCTAAACCCCCTCCACTGACGGGCATAAAAAGGTCCGTCGCTGGAGGGGAACTCCACCGACGGACGGAAAATAGCCCGTCAGCGGAGAACGCAGCAAAGCAGAAGGTGAGGAGTACCACTGACGGGCGCCAAAACAGCCTGTCAGTGGAGATGAACATGAGGAGGGATAGATGACGTGTCATTTTCACTGACGGGCCCTTGTTAGTGGAGATCCGATGTAGCCCGTCAGTGAAAATGTGAACATATGACGTGCCATATCACTAACGAGGCCTTAAATGCTGCCCGTCAGTGGAGATGTTGTCTTCACTGACGGTTATCTTTCGCGTCCGTCAGCGATATTTGGTGCATACGTTGCTTATGAATCACTGACGGTGCCCTTTTAAGAGCCCGTCAGTGGTGCTCCTCACTATAAAACCAGAGCTCGCCCTTGCTGCTGGCCAGTGCTCGCGCGCCAACCGGCCAGCAGCAAGCGCCGCCGTCCCCCCAGCTGCTGCCGCCGCCGCCGCCGCCCCCCTTCAACCCACAACCACTTCTCCCCTCTCCCCAACCCTCATCCCTAAGCTCTAGAGGGACTAGATCTAGATCTAGATCTAGATCTTTTTGCTCCTCCTCTCACTCTCTCCATCCTCCTCATCCTCTCACTCTCCCTCCTCCTCATCCTCTCACTCTCTCCCTCCTCCTCATCCTCTCACTCTCTCCCTCCCTCCTCCTCATCCATATTAATTCTTCACCCATTTCTAGCTCTCTCTCATTCTCTCACTCCTCCTCTCACTCCCACTCTCTCCATTATCATTTATCACTGAAAAGATCGCTAGCGCTCGGTAATAATGCTCGCTAGTGTTCTTTTCATTTCGTATATGTATTTGATGTGATTTTCGGTTATCGAACTGATTAGTTTCGTGTCGTAGGTGTTGATCGATGGATCGCAGTTGGATGTACGACAACCGGGCGACAGAGAGTTGGGCTATGGCTTTGAACGAGTTCTGATGTCGCCGAACGAGATATGAGGACAAAAGGTGGCACGAAGATTTGCTATCCATGTCGCGATTGCAAAAATTTGGTAATGTTCGATACGAGAGGGAGGGTGACGGTACACCTGGCGCTTAAGGGTTTCATGTCAGGCTATACACGTTGGACATGTCACGGCGAGGAGGAGGAAGATCAGGTGTTACAGCAAGATGCCGAACACGGAGATGACGAAGAAGACGAGGGGAGTATCGAACCTGACGCCGAAGGAGAAATGGGAAACAATTTGGCCGATATGGTGCAGGACGTTCACATGGTGGAGCAGGTGGTGATAGATCCCGAGGATGAAAGAGAGGCTGCTAAGTTCACGAGACTAGTTGAAGACTCACAAACCCCGTTGTATACCGGTTCCGATCCAGAGCACACGCGTCTGTCGGTCATGCTGGAACTTCTAAGGATCAAGGCAGCCCATAATTGTCCGGACGAAGGCTTCGGCGAGACACTGGCTTATCTTGCAAAAGTTTTTCCCAAAAACAACTTGTTGCCTACTAGCACCGATGAAGCCAAGAAGGTTGTCTGTCCTCTTGGATTGGACGTGCAGAGGTTCCACGCGTGCCCGAATGACTGCTTCATTTACCGCACGGAGCACGAGAAGCTGTATAAGTGTCCTACGTGCAACACATCCAGATTCAAGCGGGGTAGAAACCAAGCCGATGATGAGGACCCAGTGACGAGTGGCGCTCCCGCAAAGGTTGTTTGGTATCTTCTAGTCCTTCCCCGTTTGAAGCGTTTATTCGCTAACAAGAAGGAGGCAAAGCTGATACGTTGGCACGCCGAGGGGCGAAAAAGTGATGATGGCGTGATGAGGCACCCTGCCGATGCTTCGCAGTGGCGGGCAATCGACGCCCAATACGATGATTTCGGAAAAGATCCGAGGAACATCAGGTTCGGTATGAGTACGGACGGAATCAACCCGTTCGGCAACATGAGCAGCAGACACAACACATGGCCCGTGGTTCTATGGATGTACAACCTTCCTCCGTGTCTCTGCATGAAGCGGAAGTACATACACCTCTCTATTCTCATTCAAGGGCCGAAACAACCTGGGAACGATCTGAACGTGTGCCATCAGTTGTTGTTCGAAGAACTCGGTACACTATGGGAACCAGGGGCCCAGGTCTGGGACGTTTTCCAAGAAGAATATTTCAATCTGAAAGCGCTGCTGTTCACGACGGTCCAAGACTATCCCGCGTACGGATATCATCCTGCCAGTGTGTTCACGGATACAAAGGATGTGTTAAGTGTTTGGAGTTTACAACAAGTCTACACTTAAAGGGCTCTAAAAAAATCGTTTTCATGGGCCACCGAAGGTGGCTGAAACAGAACGACCCATGGAGGCAAGAGAAGGAGTTGTTTGATAATACTGTTGAGATCCGTTCAGCGCCCCGGGAGAAGACAGGGGTAGAAATCTATGACATCGTGAACACAATGCCCCCCGTTACGCCGGGTAAGACACAACCGCCTGTTCCCATGCAGGACGGCGTCTGGAAAAGGAAATCCGTATTTTGAGATTTACCTTACTGGAGATTCCTAAGCACACGTCACAGCATAGATGTCATGCATGTTGAAAAAAATGTGTGCGACAGCCTACTCGGTATCCTGCTAAACATGTTAGACAAGACAAAAGATGGACCAAAGGCATGAGCTGACATGGAATACTTGGGTATAAGAAAGAAGCTGTGGGCAACCAAGCACACGACCAAGTTGGGCACGGGTGCAATCAGAATCAAGACGGACTGTCCCGCTGCTTGTTACACCCTGAGCAAAAAAGAGATTGTTAGTTTCTTGGAGTGCCTCCAATGTGTCAAAGTTTCTTCCGGTTACTCGGCAAACATCAGGAGATTAGTTGACATGAAGACTCGCCGACTAATTGGTATGAAGTCTCATGATTGTCATGTGATGATCACGCAGATACTTCCTGTTGCAATCAGAGGTCTCATGGAGCCGGGGGTCCGCAAGACAATCTTGAATCTCTGTAACTTTTTCAACACGATATCACAGAAGTCGATCTCGGTTACGCGTTGCCATAAACTGCAGGAGGAGATCATTGTCATACTATGCGAACTTGAGATGTACTTCCCTCCAGCATTCTTCGATATCATGGTACATCTCATGATCCATATCGTCCCGGAGATACTGGACTAGGTCCCGTTTTCCTACACAACATGTACCCCTTGGAAAGGTACAATGAGATTGTGAAGCGCTACGTTTGTAACAGGTCACAACCGGAAGGTAGCATCATCCAAGGCTATATTGCCGAAGAGTGTGTCGAGTTCTGCACGGATTACTTGGCTGATCAAAAGTTTATCGGTGTTCCTGTTTCGCGCCACATGGGTAGGCTCGATGGTGAAGGCCATGCACGCGGACAGAAGGCGATACATGTTTGTAATTCAGTACCGAATAGATCAGCTGACTACGACAGAGCACATCTCGTGGTGCTGCAACACCTTACCGTGGTGCATCCTTATCTCTGGATGCACATGGTGAAGGTCAAAAAAGAAAACCCGAAAAAGGGAGAAGCGTGGCTCTCGAAAGAGCACAACGCGAAGTTCGCAAGCTGGCTAAAGAACTACTGGTATGAAAGGACTCCGACAAATGATGAAGAAGAGACGGTCAAAATGTTGTCACAAGAGCCTGCGAGCAAGGTCCTGACATTTCAATCATATGATATCAACGGATACACATTCTATACGGAGGCTCAAGACAAGAAAAGTACGTACCAGAACAGTGGGGTGACGATAGAGGCTAAAACCGGTAACCGTAAGGACATATACTACGGCATTATCGGAGAGATTTGGGAACTGGACTACACCGTCACAAAGATCCCCATGTTTCGTGTCAGATGGGCGAAAAATGTCCATACGGACGATGACAAATTCACTACCGTGACTTTACCTCCCCCGACATCTATTGACTCGACACAGGTGAAAGCAATCAGTGCGAAAGATGAGCCTTGGGTACTAGCTAAATAGATCTCGCAAGTGTTCTACATAAAAGACCCGAAGGAAAAGAAGCGCCATGTCATCAGAAAAGGGAAAAGTAGTATTGTTGGAGTCGATGGTGTAGTTGACGAAGAGGACTATGACCAATTCGACGACCCGGACTCCGAGCCAGAAGATACTGATAAACGGCCCACCAAAAGGAGCAAAGGTACTAAGGATTCCGAGCCCTACATCAGACGCTCCCACGCCGAAGGACTAACGTATACCACAAAGAAGATTAGTATTCACGAGAAGATTGTCGAAGACGACGAAACCTAGCGAGCTATGTGTGTTTGTATAATAATGTCTATGTTTGGATGACATTATATTATTGAAACCTAGCGAGTTATGTGTGTTTGTATATGTTTGTGAAACCTAGCGAGCTATGTATGTGTAATGGTGTAATATTGTTGACTCGCGCTAAACGACAAAATTCAAGAGGCGATCAACTAGAGAGGTCCGCGCACGTGGCCAGTGGCCGGCCGGTTGCATGCGAGACGTGGTCTAGAGAGGTCCGCGCACGTATTACCAGAAATGTGCAACTAGATTGGTGCAGAACACACTCGAAGCAATAAATAAAAAACAATATAGACACTAGGCCAAGACTAAAACAAAGCAAATACACCAAACTGGATACCACTGACGGGCGTCTTTCAAAGGTCCGTCAGTGGTAATTCCTAAACCCTATCACAGAAGAGTAGCACTGACGGGCTTCAGTTACGAGCCCGTCAGTGGTGACCACTACCACTGACGGGCAGCATTAAGGGGCCCGTCAGTGGTGACGCTACCACCACTGGTAGTGCACATCTTTAGTCCCACCTCACCGAGCGAGCAGCGCACCAACTAGCTTATAAGGGCAGCTGCGCCCACCGCTTCCGAACTCCTCATAAGTCTCACTGCTACTTCGGGCCACCGCTGGTCCTCTGCGCGGCTTGGGCTCGTGGGCCCGGGTGCTGTGCTCGGGATAGGCCTCCGGCTGGTCCCCTGCGCGGCCTGGGCTCGTGGGCCTGGGCGCTGTGCTCGGGATAGGCGGGTGCGCACAAATTTTTTTAATAAAATAAAGGTGCTCTGTCTATTGCTTTGCATGAATAGGGCAGTAAAGCTAAGTGACCCTTTACATTGAAGAAACTTGTTCTTTGCTGATACAACACCGTTTTGATTTTTTCCCTGATACATGGAGCTATCTTGCTGGTTGCTGCTCTTTAGTTTGATGATTTTTATAACATGCAGTATGTGAAGACGTATACAATTTCATGATACAGTTGCAGGTGAATGCTGAATTCACACACGCGTGCACATGAGCGTGCGCGAAACTATGCTTGTTTCTTCTTTTAAAGTATTTTCTCCTAAATGTTTATTTATTGATAGGTCTTTTTCTGTAATGTCCAGGCTATTCTTCCTCGTGGAACAATTCCCGATGCCTATGCCAATGGTTCCAATGAAGAACAGGAGTAGCATCTCTATATAGACTTCTAGAGTAACAACCTATTCGATCTTCATTTGTGGATTAGTAATTACTAGCTTTAGTAATTTTCTTATCCTCAGGAAACAGATGCTTTAGAAAGAGATAATTAGTAAACAAAAAAGAATATAGATATTAGGCCAATATTAAAACAATGCAAATATACCAAACTAGCCACCACTGACGGGCGACGTTAAAAGGCCCGTCAGTGGTAAGTTCCTAACCCAACCACAGAGGAGTATCACTGACGGACGCCAGTTCCGAGCCCGTCAGTGGTGGACACTACCACTGACGGGCGGCATTAAGAGGCCCGTCAGTGGTGACTCTACCACCACTGGTAGTGCACTTCTTTAGTCCCACCTCGCCGAGCGAGCAGCGCGTCGACTAGCTTATAAGGGCAGCTGCGCCCGGCTCTCCTGAATTCCTCATAAGTCTCACTGCTACTTCGGGCCACCGCTGGTCCCCTGCGCGGCCTGGGCTCGTGGGCCTGGGCGCTGTGCTCGGGATAGGCGTGTGCGCCAAAGTTTTTATGGTGCGCCCAGAACCACTGACGGGCATTTATGGTACGCCCGTCAGTGGTAACCCCCGGCTCCCCCTAACCCTAGTTATCAGCACTGACGGTCCTATAAGGGTTGCCCGTCAGTGGTAACCCCCGGCGCCCCTAACCCTAGAGTACCAAGAACCACTGACGGGCATTTATTGGTCGCCCGTCAGTGGTGATCCATCCACCACTGACGCCTTCTTTTCCGCTGACGGACCTTTAGTATGTGCCCGTCAGTGGTACTCCATACCGTATATAAGCCACGCGGGACTTGGCGAAAATTTTCGCCAAGTCCCGCGCGTTCTATTCGAACCAGCAGCGGAACCGCTTCGCCTCCGACGCTGCCAGGCTGCTTCGCCGCCGCCCCGTCCTCCTCGACCGCGACTACGCCTCCCCGAGCGCCGCCGCCGCCTCCCCGAGAGCCGCCGTCGCCTCCCGAGCGCCGCTCCGGCTCCCCGAGCGCCGCCACGCCTCCCCGAGCGTCAACGCCGCCTCCGGAGCGCCGCCACGCCTGCCCGAGTGCCCCCTCCCCCGCCGAGATGGCCTCCCCGAGCCGTGCCGCCGACGACGCCGCTCTCGAGCCTGCTGCCTCCCCCGTTGCCGAGCCCGCTGCCGACGACGCCGCTCTCGAGCCCGCTGCCTCCCCCATTGCCGAGCCCGCTGCCGACGACGCCGCTCTCGAGCCCGCTGCCGCCGTTCCCGGGCCCGCTGCCGCCCCGTCCGCCCACCGCAGCTCGCCACCGCCTCCACCTCGCGCCGGCCTCCCCGCGACGGCCCTCCCCGCCGCCGCCGTCTCCCCTGCCGCCGGGTCCGTCGACCGCACCACCACCGCGCCGACCCACAGGTGATTTTTGCTGGGATGTTGGACTGAGATCCTTGCACATTTACCCTATTGTGCCCTAATCTGAAATAAAACCTAGTATGGCATGGTGATCTTTATCAAAGACTCAAACTCTTTATTGAGCATCTACAATGGAGAAGAGGAAACACTATACTGATCTACTCCGTGCTTATGTGCTTATGGTCTTGATTCTTCTCTATGTATGTTGGTTTACTTAAATTGAAAGAATAGATGTTATAGTTGATTATTAGCTTAGCTCATGAAGATGCTCTGCATCTGAAGCAAACATTATCTTGTATATGTTGAACCCTGATAAGAACAGTTGCTATTGTTACCTAATTCTTAGTTCCTTTCTTCTCCTACATGTATCTATATGTGCGTGTATATATATATGTATGTATATATCAGACTAGTTGTAGTGGAAGAATAGATATATGTCTGTCGTATTATTATGTGATACCTCTGGTCCTTAAGGACATTTTTGGTCCTTAGGTGAACAGTTTAATTATGCTGAAGTGAACAAATTCTACATTTGATTTTTAGCTTCTTATGAAGATGTTAAAGTCTGAAGCAATTTGTATGGCTATGATGAAAGGTTAATAAGAACATGAAGCTACTATGCTCTAGTTATATTCTGTGATGGTTAATTCTGAGAAAGGTTTGGGGAAAGGTAAAATCTAATAAGAATAGGTGCTATTCACTGTTGCCTAATAAAACCTATTATCAACAATTAATCTTAGGATCTATCCATTTGCAAACTTCCCCTATATGCATATGGAGGCTGTGATGATCTCGGGTGAGAAGTTTACCTTTTGTTTTAATTTGGGACAAGGAAGGTTTGCTCCCCAAGTTCTTGGCCTTACTCCTAGTATGGCGGTGGCTTATTCCTCTCTTCTCCTCTTGATCCCCTAACTCTTGACCTCTTAGAGCTGCCGAAGATCAACCTACCTCAGAGTCCACCTCCTGCAGCGATGACTCTGGCTCCGAGTCAGCCTCTGAAGAGGACGTGGCGCCCCAGGAACAACTACCGCCCCCGGCCCCGACAAGATCTCAGACTAGGAGAAAAGGCAACCAGTTGCCGGACAGGACGTACGTCGTCACTCGAGTCGACGACGTCAGAGATGTTCCAGCGAGTCCACAGAAGGCCGCCCAGACCTTCAGCAACGCCTGCGGGTGCTTACTCCGCGAACAAGTGAAGATCACGTGCAAAGAATTCACCCAGTTGTTTGAGTCGACCCGTGAAGCTTTACTGAGGAAACTATGGGACAAATACCAAATTCCTGCCGCCGACAAGGACAGAGTCCAAGCGGCAGCCCTTCGCATCATGGCTAGGGCTCTCAAGACTTGGCGATACGACGCACAGAAGGTCGTGGACGACGACTGGGATACGAAGATCAGTGCAAGATGGCCGAAGATAGAAAAGGAAGACTGGGAGCAATTCGTTGCTGAAATAAGGAGTGTGGAATTCCAAGAGAAGAGTCGCTGGGGGAAGGAGCTTCGGGCCAAGAACAAGTTAGACCACAAGCTCGGAATCCGTGGATACCTTGGGAAGAGGCCAAAGTGGGCCATAGAGGACGCAAAACTGGCCGCGGCTGGGAAAGCGCCTCCTTTTGCGCATCTCAGGGAGCCACGGGCCAGGGAGTATATGAGGGCGCATACAAGCTCTGACCCTGTGACGGGGTCACCAATTATACAGTCTGAAGAACTCCAGGAGGTGGCCAACCGGCTGGTAACATCTCAACTCAGTGTCTTTTCTTACGTAGTTACGTTGTATCGAAATACGCTATCTTCTCATCATGCGATATAACTTGCAGATAGAGCTGAGCCAGCAGCCTGCAAGCTCACAGGACTCCGTCACGAGCTGCCCGAGATGGAACGACGATCTGGCGAAGGCTCGACAAAACCAGAGCATCGGGGCCATGTAGTAGGCGTCGGGGACGTTAAGTGGGACAAGGTGTTTCCCCGAAACCCCGAGGGTCGCCGCCGCCCAAGGAGAGACAACCAGGAGTACATGGATAATCTACATGAGCAAATGCGAGAGATCGCCGAGCAGACGTGGGTACGTATGCAAGTCCTCGCAGCGCAGGGCGGTGCGACGATGGTCCCCGATATCCAGCCGTCTGGTTGGAGTAGCTGCGCATCCGCCTCGGACGGCCGGCCGGAATCGCTGAATCAAATCGACAGCATCACCGTAAGTTCCGTACGCTAAAACGAGTGATTACAGTAAATCCTGATATCGTTGTCCTAACTTCAGCTAGGACGGCACATCTATCCCTGTTTTGCAGGAAGCCACTAGATGCACACTGACGGTGCAGATCCCTGGCATGAAAGTGAAGGTTGCGCACGGCCAGGTCTTCCCGACGCCGGAGGGGGCAATCGTGCACTGTGTTCCTATGCGAGAGCACCATGCGAAGGTGCAGCTGGACGTCGTCCTCAACGATTACAACGACGTGTTAGTCCCTGTCCCTCCTGAAGAGGAAATGACACGGCTAGGGCAGTGCAAGAACTATTTCATCCAGTGGCCGAAGAGCCAAATTATTTTAGCTGCGGCGCCCTCTCCTCGCACGGCTCCATCTCCTCGCACGGCCCCCTCGTCCACCAACCCGTCTCCATCGGTCGGACGATCTCCCTTGGGCCTCAGCTAGACAGCTCCGACGTTCAGAGACCTTGAAGACCATCTTGTCGGGGAACAGTATAGGGAGACGGGTATGCAGTCCCCGGCGGCGAGGGACGAACCGGAAAGGCGCGAGGAGGATCAACCTAGAGGGAAGATTTTCTCTCCCGCCACACTTGCCGGAACACTGGAAGCGGCGCTGGCGGCAGGCAAGAGTCCTGAGCCGCTGCATACGAGGAAGAAAAGCAAGAAGAGAAGGGCCGGCACCGGCGAGAAGGAAAGAAAGGAGCAGATGAAGAAATCCTTATCCTTCTCGGCATCGGCATCGTCATCTAAATTATCTACACGGAGCATGGGTCTCTGGCGATATCATTACGAACCAGGCCAGGACTTGCTCCCGCAGGACGAGTTGGACAATCTGTCAGAGGACATGAAGGCGCTGCACGAAGATTACCTCAAGATGTCCAGAGAGCCGCAAACATTCTGCCAATATTGGAAGGTCAAGGTGCCAAGAGATTACAACTTCTTCATGGAGAACCACCAGGACACCTTCGACATCAATTTTACAGACCTCTTCAATATGTTCAACCTCTACAGGCTCGACACCACGATGGTCAGGCTATGGGCTCTCTATGAAGCCCAAGAGTACAGACGTCTACAGGACCCCAATATCGGGATAGTCGATCCGATATGCATGAACGAAGGCTACGCTTCTACCACGGACGGTCGAGACTTTCTAACAGAATATTTATCGCGTGTCTTCATCGTGCATAAGGAGAAGGAGTACATACTAGCCCCCTACAACCCTCCGTAAATCCTTTAACTCAGCACCGTATGAATTTTTTTGTTTTTTACGCATGTATCTCCGCCTTCTTACGTTCATTTGTTCACATTGACGCAGCGACCACTGGGTGCTCATTGTGATAATTCCAAGCTGGGCCAAGGCATTCTATTTTGACTCCTCATCGAAAAAGACAGCGGACTTCAGAAATATCACTGACATTTTGAATGCAGCCTTTTTCAGAGCCAAGTTCTCGGGCCATCGAAAAATACCTCCAAAAGCGACAAAATTGGTACACCATTACAAGTTCCCTTGCAGAGTTCAGCCCGAAGGTAGCGTGACATGTGGGTACTACACCTGTGCCCATATGGACCTATTTGTCCGGTACAAGAACAAGCATTGGAAGGATATGAAAGAACTGAAGGCTTGGAGTGAGCTAGGACATCATTTGTACGATTGGCAACAGGACTTTGCCCGCATGCAAAGAGTCTTCGCCAAAATCATCAATCTTGAAGTAATCAATCCAATGGGTGAATTCTACGCCGGCCCCCAGTTTCTGAAGCTAAACTTAAGCGGGAATCAGTAGATTAGTTGTTTAAAAAACTTTATTATGTCGCTCGTCAAATATACTTGTTTTCTTTCATACCTGTGATTAACGGTTACGTGAAGTGTTATGTCATTACGAATAAGTTATATCAAATTTTATATTTGTGAATATTTCTGAAATTTATGAAAATTTGTGTATATTTGTGAAATTTATTGATGTTTGTGAAATATATGACTATGTTTGTGAGAATTGTGAATGTCTGTGAAATTTATGAACATATTTGTGAAAATTGTGAATATATTTGTGCAATAGGTGCTGAATGAAAATGCACAACAGAAGCTCTACTGACGGGCACTTAACAAACGCTAGTCAGTGGTGATGCCCGTATGGCCAAGCTGGAGGTCCTACCACTGACGGGCGAGTATAGATAGCCCGTCAGTGGTGATGTCCTACCACTGACGGTCGTATAGGGATAGGCCGTCAGTGGTAACATGATACCACTGACGGTCGCTTATACCACTGACCGTCAGTGGTGAGGTCCTACCACTGACGGTCGCGTATCATACGACCGTCAGTGGTGAGTGGTTTACACTGACGGTCATCGTGCCCATCGGTGGAGATCCCCCCTCCACTGACATTCCTAGGGTGACGGGCCCCCCGTCCGTCACTAGAGGGGGTTACTGGCCCGTCAGTAGAAGCCCGTTCTGCAGTAGTGAAGGCAAATACTACCTTGTCCTTAGCCTCTTTTTGCTAGTTCCTTATGCTCTCAGATTAGTGAGAAGAGACCTAATTAACCTTAGCTGACTACATTACTTCATAGCTCATGTATTCATGTGTATCTTTACTTCCATATCAGTTTACTTGAACTGATAGAGCAGATATTCTAGTTGGTCTATTTCATTTACTTGAACTTGGCATGAATGGGTATTATCTTTGATCTTAGCCTCTTCCTGTTACCTATATACACATATCTACATATGCCTGTTTTGTTAAATTGAGGAGCAGATGCTAACACTTGGTTTATTCCTCTATCCCCATGATGATTAAATGCTACATCTATTAGCTAAGCAATGGTGCACTATGCCTTGGTGTAGTTTGAATTTCTTTATTGAATGTCTTATTCTAATTCAAGCGCTGGACTGCCCTATGTATTGGTTACTCCAATTTGTTAAGGTGTAAAGTTAACCATGGTATCCTTTATTAGAAACTAATATGAACAGATGCTATTCTTGACTTAGCATATTTCTACACATATATCCTCATCTGTTTATTAGCTATGGAACTAGAGGTCAAGTTGGGGGATGAAAATCCATCTTAGTATCTTAAGTCACAAGTATGTAGGATTTCTCCCATTGGAATGAATTATGTCCTCATAAAGAACAACAAAAATGGAAACAAAGTATATATGCAAATCTTACAATAGCCACCGGTCAAACAGAATATTATTATATGACCAAATTTAGCAAGCACCAAATTTAAACCAAATATTCCGTTCCCCCTTAGGCTCTTACTTCATTTGCCACTGTTTGGCCGGAACACTGGTTGCTAATTTGATGAGCAAATTTTCCAAGTTAATCAGATGGTTCAGCTCACAAGTACGTTTACAAGTTAATATCAAAATGAAAAATTCTGAATTTTTTAACGATGGTAAGTAGAGTGTTCCAGTGCCCTTTACAATATAAACTTCAAATAAAAAATGTATTAGAAGAGAAAACAAAGATATTATATGTGTGAATAGCATTTGTCTTTTTCTTTTTTCTTTTCTTTTCCTTTTGATTTATCACTTGTCAGATTTTTGCCTTTTTCTACTCTTAACATAGAACGAATTTGTACTTGGAAGTTGTAAATGTAGTAAAGTAAATTGGAAAGAACATATATTTTGGCGTTGGAGCGACTCGGCAGAATCATGTGGCTTGGCCCATATCCCCTAGCTACGGTAGTCCTGATTTAATCTTATATTAGTTATGTGCCAAGGATTTCCGTGTTCTCGATCGTCACTACTTTCTCCATTTGCTTTCCCTTCACCCATTCCGTATTTAAGCAGTTTTAACGCATATGCCTTGAGCGCTTCCATTGCTTCCTGTAGTATTCCCGCTGGGGCGCCGACCCGAGCAATAGAGCCCGTGGGGGTCGCCCTCGGCGTGGTGGCACCGTTCGAGCCGCCTAGGGAACAAGCCCCCGTTGCTGCCGTCACAGCTGTCGAAGATCAACCTGCCTCGGAGTCCACCTCCTCCAGCGATGACTCTGGCTCCGAGTCAGCCTCTGAAGAGGACGTGGCGCCCCAGGAACAACTACCGCCCCCGGCCCCGACAAGATCTCAGACTAGGAGAAAAGGCAACCAGTTGCCGGACAGGACGTACGTCGTCACTCGAGTCGACGACGTCAGAGATGTTCCAGCGAGTCCACAGAAGGCCGCCCAGACCTTCAGCAACGCCTGCGGGTGCTTAGTCCACGAACAAGTGAAGATCACATGCAAAGAATTCAGCTAGTTGTCTGAGTCGACCAGTGAAGCTTTATTAAGGAAACTATGGGACAAATACCAGATTCCTGCCGCCGACAAGGACAGAGTCCAAGCGGCAGCCCTTTGCATCATGGCTAGGGCTCACAAGACTTGGCGATACGACGCACAGAAGGTCGTGGACGACGACTCGGATACAAAGATCAGTACAAGATGGCCGAAGATAGAAAAGGAAGACTGGGAGCAATTCGTTGCTGAAATAAGGAGTGCGGAATTCCAAGAGAAGAGTCGCTGGGGGAAGGAGCTTCGGGCCAAGAACAACTTAGACCACAAGCTCGGAAGCCGTGGATACCTTGGGAAGAGGCCAAAGTGGGCCATAGAGGACGCCAAACTGGCCGCGGCTGGGAAAGCGCCTCCTTTTGCGCATCTTAGGGAGCCACGCGCCAGGGAGTATATGAGGGCGCATACAAGCTCTGACCCTGTGACGGGGTCACCAATTATACAGTCTGAAGAACTCCAGGAGGTGGCCAACCGGCTGGTAACATCTCAACTCAGTGTCTTTTCTTACGTAGTTACGTTGTATCGAAATACGCTATCTTCTCATCATGCAATATAACTTGTAGACAGAGCTGAGCCAGCAGCCTGCAAGCTCACAGGACTCCGTCACGAGCTGCCCGAGGTGGAACGATGATCTGGCGAAGGCTCGACAGAAACCGGAGCATCGGGGCCGTGTAGTAGGCGTCGGGGATGGCGTTAAGTGGGACAAGGTGTTTCCCCGAAACCCCGAGAGTCGCCGCCGCCCAAGGAGAGATAGCCAGGAGTACATGGATAATCTCCGTGAGCAAATGCGAGAGATCGCCGAGCAGACGTGGGTACGTATGCAAGTCCTCGCAGCGTAGGGCGGTGCGACGATGGTCCCCGATATCCAGCCGTCTGGTTGGAGTAGCTGCGCATCCGCCTCGGACGGTCGGCCGGAATTGCTGAATCAAATCGACAGCATCACCGTAAGTTCGGTATGCTAAAACGAGTCATTACAGTAAATCCTGATATCATTGTCCTGACTTCAGTTAGGATGGCACATCTATCCCTGTTTTGCAGGAAGCCACTAGATGCACACTGACGGTGCAGATCCCTGGCATGAAGGTGAAGGTTGCGCTCGGCCAGGTCTTCCCGACGCCGGAGGGGGCAATCCTGCACTGTGTTCCTATGCGGGAGCACCATGCGAAGGTGCAGGTGGACGTCGTCCTCAACGACTACAACGATGTGTTAGTCCCTGTCCCCCCTGAAGAGGAAATGACACGGCTAGGGCAGTGCAAGAACTATTTCATCCAGTGGCCGAAGAGCCAAATTATTTTAGCTGCGGCGCCCTCTCCTCGCACGGCTCCATCTCCTCGCACGGCCCCCTCGTCCACCAACCCGTCTCCATCGGTCGGACGATCTCCCTTGGGCCTCAGCCAGATAGCTCCGACGTTCAGAGACCTTGAAGACCATCTTGTCAGGGACCAGTACAGGGAGACGGGTATGCAATCCCCGGCGGCGAGGGACGAGCCCATGATCGATCCACCGGAAAGGCGCGAGGAGGATCAACCTAGAGGGAAGATTTTCTCTCCCGCCACACTTGCCGGAACACTGGAAGCGGCGCTGGCGGCAGGCAAGACTCCTGAGCCGCTGCATAGGAGGAAGAAAAGCAAGAAGAGAAGGGCCAGCACCGGCGAGAAGGAAAGAAAGGAGCAGATGAAGAAATCCTTATCCTTCTCGGCATCGGCATCGTCATCCAAATTATCTACACGGAGCATGGGTCTCTGGCAATATGTTTACGAACCAGGTCAGGACTTGCTCCCGCAGGACGAGTTGGACAATCTTTCTGAGGATATGAAGGCGCTGCATGAAGATTACCTAAAGATGTCCAGAGAGCCGCAAACATTCTGCCAATATTGGAAGGTCAAGGTGCCAAGAGATTACAACTTCTTCATGGAGAATGACCAGGACACCTTCGACCTCAATTTTGAAGACCTCTTCAATATGTTCAACCTCTACAGGCTCGACACCACGATGGTCAGGCTATGGGCTCTCTATCAAGCCCAAGAGTGCAGACGTCTACATGACTCCAATATCGGGATAGTCGATCCGATATGTATGAACGAAGGCTACGCTGGTACCACGGACGGTCAGGACTTTCTACAAGAATATCTATCGCGTGTCTTCATCGTGCATAAGGACAAGGAGTACATACTAGCCCCCTACAACCCTCCGTAAGTCCTTTAACTTAGCACCGTATGAATTTTTTTGTTTTTTACGCATGTATCTCCGCCTTCTTACGTTCATTTGTTCACATTGACGCAGCGACCACTGGGTCCTCATTGTGATAATTCCAAGCTGGGCCAAGGCATTCTACTTCGACTCCGATGCGCAGAAGAGATCGAACTTCAAAAATATCACTTCTATTTTGGATGCAGCCTTTTTTAGAGCCAAGTTTTCGGGCTATCAAAAAATACCTCCAAAAGCGAAAAAATGGTACACCATTACAAGTTCCCTTGCAGAGTTCAGCCCGAAAATAGCGTGACATGTGGGTACTACACCTGTGCCCATATGGACCTATTTGTCCGGTACAAGAACAAGCATTGGAAGGATATGAAAGAACTGAAAGCTTGGAGTGAACTAGGACATCATTTGTACGATTGGCGTCAGGACTTTGCCCGCATCCAAAGAGTCTTCGCCAAAATCATCAATCTTGAAGTAATCAATCCAATGGGTGAATTCTACGCCGGCCCCCAGTTTCCGAAGCTAAACTTAAGCGGGAATCAGTAGATTAGTTGTTTAAAAAACTTTATTATGTCGCTCGTCAAATATACTTGTTTTCTTTCATACCTGTGATTAACGGTTACGTGAAGTGTTATGTCATTACGAATAAGTTATATCAAATTTTATATTTGTGAATATTTCTGAAATTTATGAAGATTTGTGTATATTTGTGAAATTTATGGATGTTTGTGAAATATATGACTATATTTGTGAGAATTGTGAATGTTTGTGAAATTTGTGAACATATTTGTGAAAATTGTGAATATATTTGTGCAATAGGTGCTGAATGGAGATGCACAACAGAAGCTCTACAGACGGGCACTTAACAAACGCACGTCAGTGGTGAAGCCCGTATGGCCAAGCTGTAGGTCCTACCACTGACGGGTGTGTAGAGATAGCCCGTCAGTGGTGAGCCGCTACCACTGATGGTCTCTGATACATAGACCGTCAGTGGTGAGCCGCTACCACTGACGGTCTCTGATACATAGACCGTCAGTGGTGAGGTCCTACCACTGACGGTCGCGTATCAGACGACCGTCAGTGGTGATTGGTTTACACTGACGGTCCCCGTGCCCGTCGGTGGAGGTCACCCCTCCACTGACATTCCCAGGGTGACGGGCCCCCCGTCCGTCAGTAGAGGGGGTTAAGTGCCCATCAGTAGAAGCCCGTTCTGCAGTAGTGTTTATACCGTATAAACCATATATTAATAAAGTAACTGATAGTCAAAACTTTATTTTAAATAATTAAACTATATCTTACGTTATGGAACGGAGAGTAATATAATCAGGCAAATCTATTCCCTGTTTAAAAGAAAAGTCGCTATACATCCGGGTTACCAAATTAAATTTTTTGCTGCTTCTTGTTTGGAGCCTCGAGCCTTTCACTGATTTCCTGCATTGGAGCGATGGCAAGCTGAGGAGCCCGGAGCCACACGCAGTCGTCGGTGTCCGATCCGTCACGCAGCCGCTCCACCAACTTGGCCTCGCCGTCGACAAGGCTGTACCTGAGCACGCCGCCCTTGAAGACGAAGTAGGCGCACCCGCTGCCCACGCCTAGCTGCACGGCGTCCATGGAGAAACTGGCGGGGGATCCGAGGAACAGGACATGGTCGCCCAAGCTCCGACCGTCCCTCCTCACCCATCGCATCTTGCCACCGTCATCTTCTTCCAGCGCGTGCACCGCTACCGCCAGCACGGGCAGCACTAGCCGGACGGCGTAACGGCGGCGCCAATTGCGTTCGACTAGAACGGACGCCCACAGCAGCTCGCCACGCGTCCTGCGTCCCGGTGACGCAGCGTGGCCGGTCGTGAATAAGGAGCTGGATTATCCAACAAGCCGCCATTCCCGCGCCGCATATCATGATAGCAAGATCCTAGTGTGTGTGGGCGGCTACTTCTGGTGCTTCCTGACGCCGAATGTCGAAGCAAACGGAGACGACGGCCACAGGTTTGAGTCGAGGTGGGATTGGGATGAGGAAGGGAAGTATTCGCGCGATTTCAGCTACTTGCTGGAGTCCCGTACGAAGTTGACGGGGGAGTGCAAGATGAGGCCGTCGCACGGTGCGAGAGCCACGGCAGGAACGTGGCGGGGCGGGTTGCTGGCGGCAGCACCGCGTCACGCCATGGCCTGCAGACGGCGTGGAAGCAGATGAAGTCGGCAGCATCATGCAGCCACCCGGAGACATCGTGGAGTAGGTCTGGCGAGAGGTCGGCCCATAGGGGCAGCAGCGTGGTGGTCGCGGCTGGCCTCATGCCGAACGGCGACGTGCGTGTGGTGATGGACTCCATTGAAGGGAAGAGAGATTGAGTTACGCTACGCATGCATGCGACTCCATCCTAATCATGTGCTCGATCTCCTTTCCTAGTTCATAGACGCCTCAGGACCCCGACTCCTTCAATTAAGAGATTGTCATTGTCTCTTCATCCAGTGCTCTAAATTTTATAGCTCTTTACTCTATAACAACATTTACCCTAATTCTTTTGTATGTATTTCTATTCTAAAACTCGTCTTTTCTGGTCGACCAGGCCGCACGGTCAACTCGTCCGGTGGGCCCTGCCTCCTTACTTAGCCTTATCTCTTATCCTTTTCTCCTTCACACGTAGCTCCTCCCAAATCCCAACTCCTCTCTCTTACTTCACGCGCTGCCGCCCATCCGCCTGTGCCACTCCTGCCCACTGCCTGGCAGCTGTGCTACCGCAGCTGCGCACACCCCGCCGGCTCCACCCGTATCCCCCCTCCTCCTCCTCCTCTTGCGATCTCCTCTGAACTCCCATTCGCGCTGCAGCGGCGTCCGTGTCCACATCCCCTGTGCAGGGCAATGTCGACGTGGCTATCCCGTGGGGCAGCAAGATCGAGTCCCTAGAGAGTATGGCGTTGCTGGAGTGGTGGCTCACCACGTCCGGGCTCCCCGAGTAGCGTATGGACGCTGTTGCCGCCAACCCACACCGCCATGGCCTCCGACACGGCGAGCACCAGGGTGGCGGCCAACGACGCAAGGAGCAGCAACAACACCCCGTCCAGGTCCAAGGCCCCATCGGATGCCGCCCTACCCCGCCGCAAAACAAGAAAGGGGGTGGGGGATGCCAGATCTTGAGGGGCTAGGGCTCCAAAAATTGGATTGAAAGCTTCTAAGAAATCAAGTCGGAGGCTGTGATTTTGGGGTTTCTTGTGTCGAATTTTGCATCGAGTTCATTTTTGTGTGATTGAAAGTTTGATTTGTTGTAGTAGAAAACTTCTGGTTGAATTAGTAGAAAGTTTCAATCCTTGTAGTAGAAAGTTTGCATGTACTAGTTGAAACCTCCAACCTTTTTCTAGTAGGAAGCTTGTCACGAACCAGTTGAAACTTTGTTTGTTCTAGTAGAAAGTTTGGTATAAGGTCAAATTTGCTTTGATTTGTTAGTGGAAAGTTGTTACCAATCTAGTTAGAAGCTAATTTTCTTGATGTAAAAGTGTTGCAATCGTGACCATGGGAGCTGGGCAAAGAAGCGAAGATGAAAGCAGAGGCGGGGGGGTCATTCCAACGGCTACTTAGGGGGTAGGGACCTCTAGGGCACAAGGCCAAGAGATCTGACGGTAAGGAAAACATCCTTTT
>JAGXJF010005070.1:0-163123 GCA_019208055.1 Stipa capillata | reverse complement strand
TACCTCCATTTCCCTTGAAATGAGCTTCCTGGTGCCAAGCAGGGGCATGTAGACAAACTGCTTGCAGGATTGCTCAAATAGCTCTGCAAGCGTGAAAATCCCTTCCCAGTGTGTCTCGACAGGCTGTTCAAATCTATAGTTACGGATGGCATAGCCAGGCTCTCCACCCACATCAACTGGCACTCCCCTTTTCTTTTCAGCCTTTATCTTGGTGAACAGCAAAGATGCCATATTTCCGAAGACGGCCTTATACTACTTCTAGCTCACGGAGAGTCGGCACTGGACTCAGAGAGGTCTTGAAGTGATAATCCTGGAATGATAATTTCAGTAGGTGGACATTTTACAAAGACAAATGAAGCTTAAATGTAATAGATAGAAAGAACTAAGCAACATAATCAGTCATATGGTTCTTTTTCTCATGTATAACCTATTTTAGAAGGCTACCATTATGGGTACAAATCAGATAATCTGCACACAGAACTTCAACAGCCAACTAGCGATTTTCGTTCCTAGAAAGCCACAATTTCATCGCAAGGAAAATTTCTACACTGCGAAAGAGAAATGGGAAAGAAGTACTATTTGAATAGTAGAAAATTTACATTAAAAACAACACAACAAGATTTTCTCTGCATGGTCCTCTTAGAACCTTTTTTCTATTCAAAAAAACACCTGCTAACATAAATATATTTTATTGATGCTAGAACGTGCGTATCAGAAAATGAGATCGTATGAAGACCAAAATCGAACAGGAAATACACTAGTTCAATGCTGTTCTGCTCTAATAAAAAGTATTTTAAAGGAGTGGAAGTTAGTCCAAAACTTGGGATACAAATGGAAGGAACACCGCAAGCATACTTCTAGAGGTGTAACACTTGAGCAATTGTCTTAACAACGTTGATAATCTTGCCTGTGTGTGTACTAAGATCATTCTACCTTGATAAATTCAGCACGGAAGATCACACAACCATACAGTGGGGGGAACAGATGGAAGGATATCAAAGTCACAATCACAATCCTAATTTGGTGTTCTCCGTGGCTGGAGAGGAACGCGAGAATCTTCAGGAAGGAAGGAAGTAAGTCACCGTGCGGGCAGTATAATGCCCAGTCACTACATATGCTGAAAACCGAACCCTCCATGCTCACGGAGCTTCCCGGGGAGTTCGAGAGCTGTACGCACCTGGGGGCGGGAGCGAGGCGGCGGCGGCGGCGGCCGGAGAGGGTTCTAGTAGGTCCGGGAGCTCGTAAAGGCAATGCAGGTGTTGGGAAGGAGGAGGAGGAGGAGGAGGAGGAGAGAAATAGGCGGAGAGCGAGCGAGAGAGAGAGAAAGAGGGCGGCGACGGCGACGGCGACGGGCGGAGAAACCAACAACGACGGCGGCGGTGGCTGGGAATATTTTTTTTTGGTTGGTGGCAATCTTGGAGGGTTTAGGAAGCTCCGCGATCTGTGCTTTGCTTTGCTTGCGGAGGGCATTTGCCATTTGGTACTGCAAGTGGGCCCCACCGAATCGGCCATGCGTCCTGCGTCTGTCTCCCTTCCTTTTCCCCGTCCTCTGTCTTCCTCTCTCCCGTTTGAATCTCGACCAGACGTCATCGTCGTCGTCGTCGACACGGCTAGGACATTCCGGAACAGCTAAATTTTGCAGAGAACCCCCCAAAAAAGGAGAATGATTTCAGAAAAATGTATAATATAAATTCATTCCAAAAGAGATGGAAGGTGTCTGGGGCTTCTTTGGAACATCGAAAGAGGAAAAAAATATTGTTCTTTTTTTTTAATCACGGGATTTTAAAACGTAAGAATATCATAAGTGATTCGATGAATAGTTCACGAAAAGTAACACATAAATCTTGTAGAAAAAAGTTTCTCGAAGAGGATAGTGAAATTTAACAACTACGACTCTATGATCAAACCAATGTAGAAAAGTCGTAAGGGTTGGAATGATTGCAAGGTTGCTTAAAAGAAGTTTCATAGGATAGAAAATTTTCCTTTATATTTTGGAGCAATTCCAACATGAGGCATAACCTCGTGTAAAAAAATAATTGAGAATTCCAGTGTGTTTTATCTCTTTCTCTGTCCCTTCTCTCTAATCAAGTAGTTTTTTTGTAATTTTTTTTTAGAAACGTCCAAACAACTCTTTGGAACAATTCACGTGGTTTTGTTTCTTATACGATTTAACAAGTCATGATTCAAGTTTTTTCTATTTCTGCTTTCCAAAAAAACTTTGTGGGAGCTTCACAAAGTCAATACAAGATCATTCAAAAGGCAAAGTAGCGTTCTAACATACATATACGATAAAAGTGGTTGTCTTGAGTATGCACAATATTGTCCCAACTCAACTCTAGAAGAGGGAAGAGAAGATTTTGACATCTGTTCGCACGTCACAGCAATGGAGGTTATGAAAACATTGCTGGAACAACAAATCAACCTCGGTTTCTAGTGGTGCCCTCTCATAGCCACCATAGCTACGGCGTCCACAGTGCCTTCCATGTCACCACTTTTCGCCACACATGCCAACCCAACAACACCCAAGTCAAAGAGTATGAGCCATCCTCCATGTGAGTCATTCTGATGCAGTTCAGCTATTTCGTAAGTCATGTAGGTAATGTTTTGGTTGCCATCGTGGAGCTGCACATGAGAAGAGCTCACTGATAGATCAAATGGTGATGAATTATTCTAGAAAGGGAGGCACATGTTGTTTTGGGACGTGGAGAGAATTTTTTTTTGTTTACGAAATTGCTAATGCTTAATCTCAGTAAACTGAACTTAGCTATCAGATTAACCACCATATTCATTCTTTTATCCATGTCTAATTTTTTTTTACCGTCTGATATAGACTCAGAGGCTCACGGTGCCATAGCCGGACCTTTTATTTTAGCGGTGGCGGGTGCCACGCGGGAAGGATAAGTGGATGCTTAACATGCATATTAGAGTGAGAAGTACAAGTGGTTGCTACTGTTAAACACTAGAGCGAAAAGACAAATTTAGCATCTTGCAGTGACTTGGCAAATTAATCTAGCTACCACCATGTACTCAAGATCTTTTATCCTAGAACTCACGTCCTTTCTACCCTAGTCCATGACGGCAAGCTCTACCTACTTTTGAGGCGTCCAAATCCTTGTCATCATAAGGGCGTGACAGCAATCAGCACTACTCATGCTTAGCAAGAACCATTGCTAACTCTGAGCCAACAAAGCCCTCCTTAATTCCCACTCATTTCTGACCTAAAACAATAATGCACCTGCAACAAATTCTCATTGAGTTATGTATATAGGCCCTAGCAGAACAGTGATTGGCATATTTGCCACTAGGATTTCCGGTTACAATTGCCATTGGAGACGAGCTAATTGATGTACTCCAAAAGCTACAAGAGTTAATCGCGGGTTTGACCATGACTAAATGGCCATATCGCCGTTCTCTAAAATCTATAACAAAAGAAAAAGAATAGAAATCCAGCGAGGAAAGGATGATTGCTCTTCTTTGTGTGCTTATAAACTCCATCTAGTGAAAGCCTACGACCGAGTTGATTGGCGCACTTTGGAGCTAATTATGCATCGCCTTGGTTTTCATGCTAAGTGGATCCATTGGATTATGACTTGCGTATCTACTGATCTGTGAGTTTTTTTTAAATAATATTTTTTATTTAGAAATTTCAGAAATAATAGGATGTTTGAAATTTTTTCAAAAATAACCTCAAATCACCACGGGTGGTGGCGGTAAGCCCGAAATCGCCACGGCCCATGGCAATTTCCTGCTATTGCCAGCGCAGTTCACGATTCAATATGGAATCGCCACGACCTATGGCGATTTCGAGTAATCGTCAGGACCCATGGCAATTTCTCCTAATCGCCGCGAGTCATGGCGATTTCTGCTGTAGACCTAGCCCAGTGCCGATTTCCCCCTCAACCCCATGGTGATTTTTGCTGTAGACCTAATTGTTTCCCCTTGACTGAGGGCGATTTCTGCTGTATACCTAATCGTCGTGGCGATTTCCCCCTTGCCGACCGACCACCCAGGAAGATTTATTATGGAATCGCCAGACGTCATGACGATTTGTCAGTAATCGCCAGACGCACGCCATGACAATTTGTCAGTAATCGCCACTGGTCGTGGCGACTGGTCCGCACCCCCTTCTGCTATTTAACTGGATGAGCAGACGCTCCCACCACGTAGCTAATCTTCGCTGAGTTCTTCTGGAAAATTGTTGGTATCTCGAAGTAGATTGTTTAGATTTGGGAGGAGAAGAAGTAGTTCGCGGATGGATAGCAACGATAGAGGTAAGTCTTGTAATAATTTTCCTCCTCATATGCGTTGAAACATTATATCTACAATTTGTGTTTTGTGGAATAATAAATTTTCGTGCAAATTACTAGATGCCAGTGATATTGTCTGGAACCCGAGAATGGACTACGAACTTCTTACTGGTGCGGGAATGAGGAGGTGGAGTTGTAGAATTATGTATTCGCAGATCTTTGAGGAGGTTCATACACGTGCTCTTGTCGAGGAGTTAGCGAAAAGGGGTTTCCCTGGAATTACGAACAAGCAGGTGTGCAAGTGTTTGAGAGAGTTCCACAAGATGTGGGAGAGGGTGAACGAGCTTAGAAAACTATCTGGGGCAAAGTACACAAAAGGCGAATGCTGCGAAGAAGCGATAAGTATCCCGCAGTCTAAGTACAATAAGCACATAAGGGTTAATACAATTCATTTGTTCTTAGTTCGTAAGCATTTCATGAACCGTTTTCGTTTGATACATCACATTCTCTGTTTGTAGGCACATCCAGAGGATGTAGGGTTGCTGAACTGCGAGATCCGAAACTTCGGGCATGTGGACCGATTCTGAGGAGACCCATTTGCTAATAGAAGACACTTAATGAAGACAACATATGAAGAAGAGGAGCGTAAAATTACTGGACTCCCCCCTTTGGCAAAACATGGGCGCACATCTAAAAAAGATGTTCGATCATCAAAGGATAAAGACACATGTAGTTCATCGAAAAAGGCGTGTACCGAGTGCTCATCGAGTGATGAGGACTTCTCGAAGCTGTTTTGCTTCAAAGGCCCCGCTCTAGGGCCTCAAGCAAGCGATAGCGAAGATGATTTCATGTAGTCGCATTAGAAGTGGTAGCGAATAATTGCTTGTTCTACGTACGATATGTGTAGCCAACTATTAATGTGGCAGTGTAACCTGACTCTGTAACCTATGCTTATGTAATAGGATTTAGATGTTAATTTGATATGGTTCGTCGATTACTAAGTAGTAACACGTAGCAGTGAATACAAGTGTACTAAATCATACAGTACGGAATGCTGATAGAATATAATGTAATAAAAGAAAGGATAAAATGAAAGTCATGGACGCCTAGCCTTGTCGTCTCCTCTTCCTGATCAGCGACGGTGAGTACCTCGGGCTAGGCTGTCCCGCTCCCGCTCTAGGAGCCCTGCCCACTCGTAGTGTCGGGTCATCCTCCTCGTGAACCTGTGTATCCTGCGTGGGCAACGGTGGCTGAGTTTGCTGCGTCGTGCTGAACTGCCCAGGTGGAATCAACTCGTCCGCCTCGTCGTGAAAGCTGAAGCCATGAGTGTCGGGGCTGTTGAGTAGGCAGTCAAACGGACTAGCTGACACCTGAGGCGGCATGTGATCTGTATATAACTGGAATTAGTGAGCACAATAACGTAAGGAATAATGGTTTGTAAGAGACGAGAATTATTTTACATTGTTGAGTCATGGGGAGTTGGGACGCACTCTGCTGCCACGCAGAACCATCCGTGCAAGTGGTAGTAAACCGTACCATGCCAGCCTGTCAGAACAGAAAATAAGTCTAGTTAGTACTGAAACACGATAATATAGATATAATCAACTAATGTACCTCTCGATCCACGACTCGTGAATCCTCCACGCGTGATCAGGTGTACGAGTACGAAACACTCTGAGATCACGGTCTCCTGAAGCCAGCTGCCTAGATCGGTGCTCTTGGTCCTCTCGCTCATCTATAAGCTCGAAGCCAGCCATACCTATTCATGTGATACAAAAAACATTGAGGTATATGAAGTACACGAAGTAAATATAACACGAATACATAAAATACATTAAGTAAATATAACACGAATACATGAAATACATGAAGTACATGAAGTCAAGAGTCCACGAAGTACACGACGTACACATAACACGAATACATGAAATACATGAAGTACATGAAGTCAAGAGTCCACGAAGTACACGACGTACACATAACACGAATACATGAAATACATGAAGTACATGAAGTCAAGAGTCCACGAAGTACACGAAGCACATATAACACAGATAGATGAAATACATAAACTACGTGAAGTAAATACTACTGATAGCCTGACCCAGAGGCAGCACTAGCCGCCTCCTCCTCCTTTCTTTTCTGGTCTTCTTTCATCTTCGGACATGTCTTCACCCGGTGGCTAAATTTCTTACAATAGCTGCATTGTTTGGTTGGCCCACCAGCCTCCGCCTCGTCCATCGTGTTATGAATACGGCGAGTCCGGCGTCGTCCCACGAAAGCTCGGAGGAGGCTGAAATCGGGGACATAGAACCGTTTGCCTGAAGGTACCTGCATGAAATTATCCACCACACGAAAACCATACAGTTCGCCTATCCAGGTATCACGGACAGCCTCCTTTGTAAAGTAGTACGACACAAACGGCCTCGTGTCCATCTTTGTCTTGGCAGCCGCAGTAAGGACGTGAGAGCAAGGCTTGTGAAAGAGCATGGGCTTGTTGCACGTACACGTAGCAGAGATATTCGGTTCTACATGGAAAGTAACCTCCTGAATAATCTCCTGTGTGTAAACCCCAAATCCACTCTTCTGCTTCAAACATACCTCGAACCTACGTTGCACATTACCCGTGCATCTGGCCTTGTGCGTTTGCCCCTTCTTGGCCTTCTCCTCAATAAACAACATAATCTTAGCACAGTAAGGTGTTCCACTGAATTTTTTCATATGCAGTACATCATTTGCACGCCTCTCCTGAAAGTATCTCATTGTGCCGTGAAGCGAACCCTCCACGATGGCCACCAGGGGTAAACCGCGTACCCCCCTGAGAACAAAATTGTAAATCTCAGCAAGATTGCTAGTCATGATCCATATCTAGCACCGTCTGTGTCATGGAGGAGGGACCATTACTCAAGTGGTTCATTACTTATCCAATCCGAGAAGCACTTCACCCTGTTTGAAGACTTCCTCCTAGTGTTTGGATCGTCAACTCCCAAAAGGTAACAAAGCCTGTGTGTTACTTCCCCAGGGTTATGTTGTCTAACCTCCTTCTTCGTAAATTCGTCGAGTCTGCTCCAGTCCTCATCAAACTTCCTAGACTGGTTCTGTTTGCATAACGTTTTGAAGAGGTTCATCAACTGTTTGTTCTTGAATTGGCGATAGAAATTGGCCGCTAAGTGGCGCGTGCACCACCTACTCCCTATGTCGTACCAACTGGAATCTTCTGGCAAATCTTCCCCCTCCCGAGTCTTCGTTACTCCTTGCTGCAGATGATGAATTGCTAGCAACAGCCCGGCATGCCGGTCATGAATAACACACACATTTGGTCGATCCTTCACAAGACCTTTCTTCAGACACACAAGGAACCATAACCAGTTATCGTAGCTCTCGCAGTCAGCGAAGCCCATTGCCAGTGAACTAACTGATCATTTTCGTCTGCCCCAATTGCGGTAAACAGTGTCCCCTTCATCTGGCCTGTCATAAATGTCCCATCAATACAAATAACCGGCCGACAGTGTCTAAACACTTCTACGCATGGGCCAAAGCACTAGAAAGCACCATTCAACATAATTTTTCCAGGCATGTCCGCAGAGGGCAATAAGAGACGGCTAACAAATGTCCCATCGTTCCTCTGGCCTAGCGTGTCCAGCAGGTATGGTAAATTGTGGTATGAATCGATGAATGTCCCAAAACGCCGCTCCAGTGCGATCTGCTTAGCCCTCCATGCCATGGCATAACTTATGCTATACTAGTATTTGCTCTCTATAGATGTCTGTATGAACTGTGCTGGAATGCAGACATTCTTCACTATCTCATGATACATCAACCCAGCTACGAGTTCAGCACTGATATTTCGATGGGTGTCAGGAACACTGTTTATCACACATGTGTGCGGCACCACCTTTCGTATGACTCACTGCACTTCATACTTTCTCAGAGACGCATGCACGTAGCCCTCACACCCAGCAGATTTACACTTCACTGAGTACTGATCCCTGTAACTTTTCTGCACTCCAAATGTCCTCTGTGTCGACATCGCCCAAAGTTTCACCGCCTCTTTCACATCTTTCTTCATGTCATAGAATGCGCATTGGACAATCTCGTCCGGTTTGTACAGATACCTATCATCACTTGTGCCCTCAACATTCATTATGGTGGACATGTCAAGATTCCACATACTAGGAATCGGATCGTCTCCTCCTTCTTCATCCTCAGCTTCGTCCTCTTCGCTGCTACCGTCTTCAATATTCCTCTGTTCCTCTCTAGCAATGGCATCATCATGCTCCATGATCTGCACTAGTTCCTGGCGTATCTCCCCCTCGTCCACCAAACCGCTGAGGTATTCGGTAGCTCCTGTCGCAGAAGGTCCAGCAGAAGGTCCACCGCCTTCCACTACAGTGCCTTCTTCGCCAACAACTTCCTCTACCGCTGGGCTGTTCTGTCCAACTCCATTGCCTCCACCTCCGCCTTCTTCAGATGACACCTCCTTAGCTACTGCCTGGACTAACAGATAATGGGAACCCTTGCGTGCCTTACTTGTCCTCAACCAAGCCCGCCAATCTTTGTCAGATTTAGCAAGAACAAATCTCACCGGACATGTTTGCAAGACTTACTAAAATACGCCTGCAAGGTTACACTTGCGACCTCCGGATCAAGACCAAAGGCCCGTGTGAACCATTCTTTAATATAATTGATATAGTATTTGTCTGGATGCAGCATACTTAGTCTCGTTTGTTGGAAGCTACTAAAATCGACGGACCCAGAGTCATCTATACGGATAGTACCAATACCATAGTAAACTACAAATTCGACTAGTTCTGACATTCCTGCCATCCAAAACATAATATTTTATTCTATACACTCTAAGATTTTGCCATGCGCCAAAAATTGTTCTACTCGATTTCTAAATATAGTACGAGTGGGTACAATTTGTTCTGAACTAATCATCTATATAATCTACCATAGGTTTCTATTTAAAATAGCACTCTATTTCTACACATTATGAGATCTAAATACTATGAATAAATCTACCCTAAATTATATCTTGCTACAAATCTACCCTAAATTTACCACTGATTCTACATCTACTATTATATCTAAATACTACGAATAAATCTACCCTATATTATATCTTGCTACAATGAGATATAAATACTACGAGTAAATCTACTCTAAATTATATCTTGCTACAAATCTACCCTAAATTTACCCATGATTGTAGATCTACTATTATATCTAAATACTACGAATAAATCTACCCTAAATTATATCTCGCTACAATAAACGGTGAAAGATTCAAAAACTTACCTCCAAATCGCTACAGAAAAACCCCCACACTTCCTCCCTCTCTATCTCCTCTCTATTTCCTCTCTATTTTCCTTTCTCCCTCTCTACCCGAGCTCTCTTTTTCTCTCCTCCCGCAGCGCCCGACTCCAACTCCTCCTCCCACCACGCTCTCGGGTGGCGATTGCGGGCCTTTATATAGGCCAGGCCATAATCACCACCACCCCTAGCGATTGCGCAGTAATCGCCACCACTCGTGGCGATTGCGCCAGGTGGCTTGGCGGTTGGGGGTTGCCGCGCGGAATTAACTTCCAATCGCTACCACTTGTGGCGGTTGGGAAGTTATCGCCACCACCCGTGGTGATTGCATTAAATATCGTAACGGCCCGCGGCGATAGCTGGAAATCACCAGCACTCGTGGCGATTAGGGCCTACCACCACCCCCCGTGGCAATTTGAGGTCATTTTTGAAAAAATTTCAAACGTCCTATTATTTTTGAAATTTCTGGATAAAAAAATTATTTCAAAAAAAGCTCCTGATCCGTTACTCTGTTCGGCTGAATGGAACTGCACTGTTCTCTTTTTTGCCTTCATGGGGACTTAGGCAAGGTGACCCCCTGTCACCATACCTTTTTCTTTTTATTGTTGATGGCCTTTTTGCTCTTCTGAAAGATGCTATTGAGAGCAGAAATCTCCATGATTTGAAAATTTGCCGGAGAGCACCGGGCATTTCTCGCTTACTCTTTACAGATGACTATCTATTGGTTTCCAAAGCAACAAGTGATTAGGCGGCGGTCGTAAAAAACATTCTGCACTCTTATGAGAGTAACACTGGCCAGCTTCTTAGCTCGAATAAATGTGCAATTCTATTTGGGATTGGTGTCTCGGAGGAGTCTTAGGAAGTGGTTCGCGTAATACTGGAAGTTGACAAAGTTCACTTTGATGAGAAGTATTTGGCGCTGCCGGTTCCTGCGGGATGGATGAAAAATGAGCACTTCCAGTCTATGAAGGACAAATTCAATAAACGGTTGGCAGATTGGTCGGAGAAATATCGTTCAAGTGGAGGAAAGGAGGTCCTTATCAAATCCGTTATGCAAGCGTTGCCCACATATGCAATGGGGGTTTTTAAGTTTTCAGCTGCTCTATGTGACGATCTCATGCATATTATGAGAAATTTCTAGTGGGGGGATGAAGCCAATAAACATAGTCCACTGGCTTTCTTGGGAGAAATTAATCATGCCAAAGTCTCATGGAGGATTAGGGTTTCAGGACCTTCGTCTCTTCAACTAGGCACTCCTTGCTCGGTAAGCGTGGTGTCTTATACAGTTCCCAGATAGCCTATGTGCGCGGCTGCTGAAGGCGAGATACTACCCGTGTGGTGATCTGTTTGACACGGCCTTCCCAACCGGTTGCTCCCCGTCTTGGCAAGGTGTGGCACATGGTCTTGAGTTGTTGAAGAAGGGACTTACATGGAGGATCTGTGATGGCAAGAAAGTTCGTATTGGAGGGTGTTCATAATAGAATCCTCATATTTTATTATGAGAATTCTATTATGAAAAGTTCATTGATAGGAAAAGAAATACTTAGCACACAGTATATCAAAAAATTTTATTCTATATATCAGAGGGGTTTGTTCTAAGAATATTGTACCGAGTAATTCAACACATAAAAGTACATTCATTAATTAATCCAAAATTTTCATATTAAATAATTAGAATTTTTTTTGATAGGTCAATTTAGATTATTCCAAAACCTGATTATTTGTTTGTTTGTTGCCCAGAAAAACCCTTTGCCTCACGATTGGGGCCTTAAAGCCGCAGGTAAAGCTAGTCGTTCGCGGTTGAAATGGGTACATGAACTGTTAACTCAGGATGGTCAGCACTGGGATGAGGAGGCTGTTCGGCGCATGTTCTATCCTTTTGATGCGGAGATGGTTTTAAAGCTCAAATTACCTTCTCGTGTGGAGGAAGACTTCCTAGCCTGGCACTATGAAAAGAATGGCGTGTTTTTAGTTAGGGGTGCCTACAAGCTAGCTTTGCATGAGCGTGAGCTGGAGCTGGATAGGGGAGCGTCTAGTCTTCGACCGGATGGGAGTCGCTCTATTTGGTCACGGATTTGGAGCTCGGCTATATCGTAGAAAGTCAAGATCTTTGCTTGGAAACTGGCCCGAGAGGGCCTGGCAACGGGAGTTAATTGCTTGCGTCGGAGGATAAGTCTGTTGGGTAGATGTCTGATTTGTGGCACCGACAATGAAGATTGTTTTCATGCTGTTGTCCGGTGCCCCAAAGCTCGTGCTCTCCGCTCAGATATGCGGTCCTGGTGGGAACTCTCAAGTCTCAACTAAAGAAAACTTTGTGTACTCCGGACCTGAGTGGTTCCTTAACTTGCTGGAATCTGTGAATGATCGACAACGAATCTTCATCCTATTGTTATTTTGGCGCACGTGGTTTCTCAGAAACGATGCTATTCATGCTAAAGGTATAAGGTCAGTGTGGGGTTCAACAAACTTTCTTGTGTCATATGCGAATAATCTGCTTCATATATCAAGGAACATGTTGATGATCCTAAAGGAAAGTCCTCCTGGATACCTGCAGTACCAGAACTGAGCGGCCAGAATGAAGATCTTCACTGGGATGCACCGCCTGAAGGCTGGCTTAAACTAAACATGGATGCAAGTTTTCTAGAGGAGTCGGGGGCGGCCACGACAGGTATCATTGCTCGTAACTGTCCGAGAGAGTCTGTCCTCGTTGCTGCAATCACATTGCCAGCTTGTGCTACAGTTGAGGAAGCTGAACTTTTAGCTGGTCTTGCTGAGATTCGCCTCATTCAGGAGTATACAAGTTTGCCGATCGCTTTCGAGTCTAATTGCCTGATGCTGATCAGAGGCCTCCAGAATTCTGGCAGAAACATGTCGGCATTGAGGCATCTTTATAGCGATCTTAAAGCTTCTCTTAGTCTTCTCCTGGGTTTTTCGATTAGACATGTTAAGAGGTGTTGTAATCTAGTCGCTCATGAGCTTGCTCAGCTGGCCGGCCGGTTTCCAAATTCGCCTCATTGGGTGCTGGAGGATCCACTGGGCCTAATTGAGCTCCTCGCCAAAGATTGTGCTCCTTATCAGTATGAGTCTGTTCCCTCAAAAAAAAGAAAAAAAAATTTCTCTGTCTGTTGGCTGCCATGGTTGTAGCATGATTGGAGGTTCTAGTGAAGCGACCCTAGTGAGGACGAAGAGGCGCAAGTCCGGCAAAATTGAGGCACACTAACAAAATATTTCTTCAGAAGTGATCCCTGATTTTTATGTATTTATAGTGTTTTGCTTGTTTTATTTAAATTTCTTTGTCTTTCTAGCATATTTATTTTGCTTGTTTTCTTTAAATTTCTTTGTCTTTCTAACATATTTATTCATTTTATACTTTTTTACACTTTACTTAACGGTCAAACCTAGTTGACCAGATCGAAGAGTCGTTGTGGTGGCATATTTGAGAAGTACACTAACGATACGATTTCATAAATGAGATGTGAGGAAAAAAATTAGTTCATTCTTGAGGATGATATCTTCTTAATGGCGAAAACAAACTATTCCACGTAACTCAAATTTCCATAGGGATTCTCTCGGTGTATTTTTGCAGATGTTGAAGCATTTTAATGTGAGCAACTCAACTCATGTAAGCACTTGCATAGTGCATGCTATTAGATCAGGGTGGGCATAAAAACCAAGGACCGAAAACTGGACCAAAAACCAAGCTGAAATAACCAAAATTTAGGGATAATTCGGTTTTCGAATCACAGTTCAGTTCTCAGTATTGAAAACTAATTTCGGTTATTTCGGTTTTACTCATCGGTTAACCAAAAAAACCAAAATACCCGTATAGCCCAGCAAAACCCAAGTAGGCAGCCCGCCAGCCCACCAGCCGTGCTCACCCACCTAGCCCTAATCCTCCCCTGCTCTCTCTCGGTTGGCAGCAGTCGCCATAGTGCACGACCCGACCAGGCGACCATGGCTCCATCCCTAGCAGCAGCAGGCGGCACTCCATCCCCGGCTCCCCGCAACCCGACTGCTCGGTGGCGCTCCACCCCCACAACTCCGCAGGACCACGAGGCGCGAGCCAACTCCTCGCATCCCGGCTGCTCGGTGGCACTCCATCCCTGCAACTCCACAGGACCGCAAGGTGCAAGGCGGTGAGGCGGCTAGGGCCAGGGGCGGCGGTGAGGCGGCTAGGGCCAGGGGCGGTGGTGAGGGACGGCGGCAAGGGGTGGCGCATCAAATCTTTGAGGAATCAACGAGCACGCAAGGCGCGACGACAGCAGCGACTGGATTCCATCTTCGAGGAATCGATGAGCACTGCTGGTTTTCAGTGTAGTTTGGCGGTTTAACAGAAAACCAAACAGAAATTTTCGGTTAACCGAATTTTTGGGTAACCGAATTTCTGATTCCCACAAAATATCAAGCTATTTCGGTTCCTAAATTCTAAAAAGCGAAACTTTTTTAACCAAAAAAACTGAACCAAGATAACCGAAAAAACCGAATACCCGGGCGACTATTAGAGAGCATGGAAGTTTAATTGATTGCATGGTTAATTACCATATCAAGTAGGAGTACTACTACTAGCTAAACTACTATTAATTGCACTTGGTTTTAAGTTTTCAACCGTCAAAATGTATATTCCCTCCAAAGGCTCTAAGCCTCCAGTCTCGACTGCCGTTTTTCTACTCATAATAAGATGTCCACAAGCTATCTATATGGTTCAGCATGCATCAAGATTTGTGCAGGACACTTTAATGGTAATTCTATGTTTACATCCTTCTATTTTCATGATTTTAATTATCTATTTTAGAGAGAGAAGAGAATATACTTTTGTGCATCATTTGCTCTGATTTTTGTGCATGAACAAAAAAATCATGAACACAATATTTTGTTTATGAACATGAAAAATTTTGGTTCATGAACATGGCAAAAACATTTTATTCTTAATTATTTCATTCACGAATGTGGAAAAAAGCATTAACATAATATTTTTTGTTTGAACATAAATACTATCAGATAAATTAAATCTCTATCGAATGTTACTAAGTATTACAATAATTTTATTGTTCATGAATTAGCTGGGTGCTCTCATAACAAAGAGAGAGAAGATGGTGGATAAATAGATGGATAGAGTGGAGGACTTGAAAATGAGAAGATGATTGATTGGAGTGTTTTTTTATAAAATAAAGAGGTTACATGATAAAGAATTAGGCCCCATTTGGGACAGCTCTAGCTCCCAGCTTCACGTTAGATTTGAAGATTAAAAATTAAAATAAAATAGTTTATATATCTATTTTTAGTATACAATGTCAATAAAATATGACTTCTAACCATTTTCGATGTACTTCCAGTTTCAGTTCCACGAAAAAGTGAAGCTATGAAAATCCAGTTTCACTTTTTCGTGAAGCTGGAGCTATCCCAAACAGGACCTTAATAGAGTTAGATGTTTCTTACAGAAACTTATCACGAGTTTTAAAACAGCTCGTATAATGTAGATAGCACGTAATCACTGAACTATAGGTGGAATTCCGTTCCCCTCCGGCCTACCCCGAACCAACCTTCAACCCAACAAATCCATAGCACACGGTACAAACCCTATGAGAACCTTAAAGAACACACGCATGCAGAGCAACCATGCCCAAGCCAAGGCCCTTCCTCTCCCTCCTGATCCAGATCACCAGCTGCATCGCCAATGCCGCCGCTGACGCTACCGCATGGCAGGAACCCATCTGCAGGAGCCCGTCAACGAGTGGCGGCTCCTCCACGCCAACACCGGCGTCTCCACCATGCACATGCAGCTCCTCCCGGAAGACTTCATCCTCATGTTCGACCGCATCGACTCCGGCCCCTCCAACATCTCCCTCGCGGACCCTTGCGCCGTGCCCGGCCGAGTGGCGCCGCCCCCGTCGACTACACCGCGCACTCGGTGCTCCTCGACCTCGTTCCAACGCGCTGCATCCATACACGCTCGCCACCAACCCGTGGTGCTCGTCGGCAGCGCTGCTCCCCAACGGTACGCTCCTCCAGACCGGCGGCTTCTCCAACGGTGACCGCATCGCGCGCCTCTTCTCCCCGACCACCGGTTAGACCGACGTCCTGGACTTCCTCGCTGCCCGCCGGTGGTACGCCACTGACATCCTCCTTGCCGACGGGCGGGTGCTCATCCTCGGCGGCCGCCGGCAGTTCAACTTCGAGTTCTTCCCGCACGACGCAGCTGCTGACCTTCTTCCCGTTCTTGGACGAGACCACGGAGATGGACGCCGAGAACAACCTCTACTCGTTCCTCCACCTTCTCCCCGACGGCACCGTCTTCGCCTTCGCTAATGACCGCGCCGTCTTCTTCAACCCCTACTGCCGCGCCCCACTCTACCGCCTCCCGCCGATCCTCGACAGCGT
This sequence comes from Stipa capillata, assembly GCA_019208055.1. NCBI lineage: Eukaryota > Viridiplantae > Streptophyta > Magnoliopsida > Poales > Poaceae > Stipa > Stipa capillata. Next base: position 147,182 of record JAGXJF010005070.1, on the reverse strand, counting down.
GCCTCGGAACCAACCGTCCTCTGGCTCGTCCGTCCTCCCCCCGCTGCAGCCAGAGTTCTCGGCGCACGCCGAGGTACTCGTCTGCAATGGCGCGCCCCGCGGCAGGTACCACCTCGCGCTCTGGAACAGCACGTTCGTCCCGGCGGACCGGACCTGCGGCCGCATTGCGCCAACAGACCCGAACCCGGTATAGGCCATGGAGGAGATGCCGCTGCCGCGGGTGATGGGCGACATGGTGCTGCTCCCGACCAGCGACGTGCTTGTCATGAACGGCGAGGCGGCCGGCACGACCGGGTGGGAGCTCGGGCGGGAGCGGGTGCTGTACCCGGTGCTTTACAGGCCGGACGCGCAGATCGGTGCTCGGTTCGAGGTGCTGGCCAGCTTGGCGCTCCCGAGGCTAGACACGTACGGCCGGGTGCTCGTCGGCGGGAGCAACCCGCACGTCGGATACATGTTCGCGAACGTGACGTACCCGACGGAGCTGAGCCTGGAGGCGTTCCTGCCGCCCTATCTCGAGCGCGGCTCGACGCCGTGCGGTCGCGGGTGCTGGCGATGCCAGCGGAGGTCGGCTGCGGTGCGGTTCGAGGTGCTTGGCGGCGCGGTGGCGGGCAGGCCCGAGGAGAAGGTGGTGCGCGTGGCCGTGGTGGCGCCGGCATTCACGACGCACTCGTTCGCGATGAACCAGCGAGTGGTGGCGCTGGCCGTGGCGAGGGTGGCGCAGCTGGGCGTCGGGGTGTACGAGGCGGAGGTGGCCGTGCCATCGTCGCCGGGGGCGCGCCACCGGGGTACTACCTGTGGTTCGTGGTGCACGCCGGCATGGGTGCGCATGTGGCCGCTCAGTGCAGCGACATGAATGATCTGAATCACAAAATATATCTACCAGAATGAATCACTTGAGAAAAAAAAAGATCCAGCATTTTGCATGTGCATGTTAAGTAGGACGGGAAATGGTTTAATCAGTACAAGAAATTAACAATTTTTTGTCACGTGATTGCTGATCAAATTACTTTAACGAGTATAAAATCTGTTCTATAATATATTTTTTTCGTTTTTGATATGTACACTCATAATCTTTTGTAGAGGAGAAAAAAAATCATTCAATTCGTACATGATCTCTTCAAGATTTATGCTAGTTTTTCCAAGACAAATCTAAAAGTCTATAAATTCTTTATCACGTAGTCCTGCTCGTTCTGTCACATACACCCTTAATTTCTATTCATTCTTTACCTACTCTTATTGTCTAAATCACACATGAACAAAGCATTTTTTATCACATATTTTTGGATTGGTCTAAATCATACAAAAACATGCACTATGGATAACACTTGAAAAGACGTTCGTAAACATGATTACCATGCACACGTTCTAAATATTTCAGATTTGAACAAAAAAGTATCATGCATATTTCACCATTCTAGTTTTGACCATTTCACGAACAAAACTAAGCATGTTCACTCCACTTTTCCACCTAACGATCATGAACAATGTTCTTATTTGCATCATTAGGATATGGAGATGAGCAAAAAAAATTCAGTACTGTGCTGCTTTGGAGGGTCGTTTCTAGTAGTGAAAAAAGACTTGCTAGAACGCACCGCGCTCCCTGGAGCTGTCTCCTGCACAACTGCCAACAACCTGGTTCCATCTTTTACAAAAGAGCCCCTCCAAAACCACGCAACCGCCCAAAGGTCCCTTCCAGAGCTGCAACAGAGGGGAGAGAGAAAGAGAGTCCAAATCTCATCTCGCCTCGCCTCGTCTTCCCCGCCGACGGCGATGCCTCCCTCCCCGGCCACTGCCGCCCTCTCGCCCTCCGGCTCCTCCCCGGCCTCCGCCTCCTCCTCGGCCGCCGACCCGACGGCCACCCCCACCCCGTCCTGGTGGGAGTCCGTCTCCCAGGCGCGGTCCCGCATCCTCGCGCTCGCCTCCATCCTCCCTCCCCAGTCCTCCCCGGACGTCGCCGTACTCGCCGACTCCGACCGCCCCGCACGCGCGCTCCTCCGCTCGAGCGCCGCCTACGCCGCGCTCTCGGGGGCCCTCCGCGCTGGGGGCGGCGCCGATGACCCGGCCTGCCACTGGCTCTACGACACGCTCCTCTCCCAGGACCCCGACCTCCGCCTCGCCGCTCTCGCCTTCCTCCCGCTCCTCTCGTCCCTCTACCTCCTCCGCCTCCCCCCCGCCCTCCCCTCCTCGCTCTCCGGCTTCGAGGCCGTACTCCTCGCCGTCTACTCCTCCGAGGCCAAGAGCCGCCAGGGCAAGCCCGTCCTCGTCCAGGTCCCCGACCTCTCCGTCCCCTCCCTCTACCACACGCCGCTGTCCAGCCCCAGCTCGAGGTCCCCTCGCCGGCCGCAGCCGCCGCCGATCCCGCCTCCCCGGGCGAATGTGGTGGTAGGCGTCCTCTCGCCGCCGCTGGAGCCGCAGGCGGCCGTGAAGTCGACGAAGCGCGCGGGGATCATTGGGGTTGCCTTTGAGGCGTACTACGCCAAGATCTCGCAGATGCCGCCTGCGTCCAAGGTGGATGCCTGCAATGCGGTGGCCGCGTGGGCGGGGCAGTACTGCAGGTGCCGTTTCGAACTTGATGAGAAGGAGTTGGAGGAAGAGGAAGGGGATTCTGTGGGGTCCATGTCTCCATTGTCGACGGAGGCTGAGAATGGGAAGGTCTTGGAGGAGGAATTGGCAAGGATGCGTGTCAATGGAGACAGCAGTGGGCGGAATTGCGGTAAAGACGAGGAGGTACAGAAGGCGAGGGTGCAGCTCCCATGGGAGCTGCTGCAGCCGGTGATGAGGGTTCTTGGGCACTGCTTGCTCGCACCACTGAATCCAATGGAGGTGCGGGATGCAGCAGCAGAAGCTGTGCGGGTTGTCTATGCCCGTGCGTGCCATGACCTTGTGCCACAGGCAATCCTGGCAGCCCGGAGCTTGATTGAGCTTGACAAAAGCGCATGCAAGGCTGCCAAGGCGGCAGCTGCAGCGGCTTCTGGGGTAATGGTGGTGTCTGGCACTGCTGGAAGCACTGCTTCGAGTTCCAGGCCTAGTTCCAAGCCAAACACACCAAGCAAGCAGCGGAAACCTGACATGCTGCTCGTGTCCAAATGAGGTCAATTGCTTTGCATCTTGCGAAATTGTTTGTGGTGGTGGTAAAGAGTTTATTTCTGATGAATTTGTCACTGAAATGTCCACAAAGCCTAGTATACCTTGAATGTGAGACGATTGATTGTTATGGCCCGGAAAACTGCTGGTTTGGTATGTTGCCAACTCTGTATTGTATGTTAACTTGCCTTATGTAGTTATGTTACTTGTTGCATATAGTGTATGAAGCAATATATTTTATGATTCTGCTTGTGGGTGATGAGAAGAAACTGTTGGAATGAATACCGTGGTTAATGGTTATTGTTGTAATGTCACTTTGATTTCGTTGGCTGCGTATTTCTTGCAATGCCCTGCACGTACTGTTTCTGTATGAAGATGTTTGTTTGTAAGTTACAACTTGGTCTTTGTTCCATGCGTAGATGGTAGCATTGAGTTTGCTACTTGATATTAGATGGATTGATGAACTTACGCATTCCAGAGACATGGCTTATGATCTGAAGATTGCTTTCGGTCCTTCTCTGTTTCTACTTTCTTTTACAGTAGATATCGTCCTAAACTCATAACTGGTTCTGTTTTTTGGCTTTATCAGGATATACTAGATAAAACTGGACAGCATGTTAATGCTTCCTGGACTTAAAGCGAGAGTTATACTAGTTAAAAAGTGTTAGAATGCAGTAATTACCTGCTGCATAAAGCTAGCTTTCATCTTTTTGAGCTTTTGTAACGCAATATAACGCAGTGTGTGCATTATTATGATTGTTTAGGACTTCGTCCGCTAGACTTGCAATGTGTGAAGATTGGTTGTTATGGATTGGAAAACTGTTGTTTTAGTATGTAGCAAACTCTGTATTGTATGTTAATTGCCTTATGTTACTTGTTCCATATAGTTCACAAATCAATCTTCACAATTGTGTTTGCTGATTGATGACCATGTTGGAGTGTACTCTCTATTTAATGGTAGTATAGAGTTGATTTTAGTTGCTTTATTATAGTATGTTGATGAAAATATTATCTTATTTCTTCTGATGGAATCGTTAGTAGCATAGACTTCAACACATTGTGTATTCATGTGTCCCTAGGTTTTTAAAGACACCATCACTTGGTGACTCATATTGTCATATAATCAAATTCCCAAGGTTGATGTTTTGTTTAATTAAATAAAGTTATAGTGAAAAGTGATGCAAGATTAGTTACAATAAAAAACTAGGAAAAAAGTAGTCACTTGTGTCTTATCATCTCTGTCCTTGCTTTCTAGATTTTTTACTGTGAAGTATTTGTTACATCTTACATGCCAATGGTCCTAGATAGAAAGAGAGCTAAGCAAAATTGAGAAATGAAAATCATCGAGATCTGGCCAATTTGCTTTGCTTGTATGACAATGTGATGAAATGGTCAGTTAATTGTGTGAAGATGCGTCGAATATATATCATGTTAGTGGTTCTCACCTCTCAGATTGAAGCCAATCTAATGGTAGGGACAAGTGTTGGGTTGTTCCTTGAGAAACAAAAAAGTGTTGGACTGCACAGTAGGTGATGTTAGATTTACTGCAAAATGAAGCTACTTCAGCATCTATTTAGACCTAGAAGATGGAATGATGGTGCAACATGAGCATTATGATAGGCTGGCACAAACTGAGGACGCTCTGATTTATCTTGTTTCATGAGCATTTCACCACTAGGGTGTAGGCATGCCAATTTGTGTTGCTAGCTTGCAGCACTCGGTATAGTGAGAACATGCTGTGTGGCGCCCTACGGTGGTGTTAAATAGACTGTGCAGTGTGTACAGACTGATTCTTGTGGCTCAGTAAACCGTTGGCTTCATATGTAGCCACTATGTATTGCATGTAACCTTGCCTTATGTTGTTGCATATAGTTCATGAATCAATATATTTTCCGTTTCTATTTGTGGTTTGCTGATGAGAAAATGTTGGAACAAAATATTATGGTGAATGGTTTTGTTATAATGTTAGTTCGGATTTGTTTGACCATATATTTCTTGCAGTATTGTATGAAGATGTTTTTGTGGGGGTAGTGTTAAGTCTGCTAGTAGTTTTATTGGTGGTCTAATGCATTTCAGACTTTCAGTGATAGACGCGGCTTCTGATCTGAAGACATTGTGGTCCTTCTCCCAGTCTCTGCTTTGCTTTTCAGTACATATCATCGTAAACTTATAACTGATTATGCAAGTTAGTTACATCAGGATGTTTTTGACTGGACTGTATATTTATATGTATATTAGTGCTTCTTGGACTTAGAACAAAGTTAGGCGAGTTCCAAGGTTTTACTACATTGCAGTAATTCACTGCAACATGAAGCTACCTCTGTATCCCTTTGAGCTTCTGCAATGGAACATGGTGGAAGTTTCGTTGCGCATTGTTTTGATGGTCTGGCACCAAGAGAGCATGTTCTGATATATATATAATTTTTTCATGAAGATCTGACCATTGGGAAGAAGGCACATGCCAATGTGTGTCTACGACGCATTGCTCACCAGCAAGTGAGCATATACTTGCCTATGCATCTGTATAGAAGCTGCCTTTTTTCCTACCCACAATGCCCTAATGCAAGTACAATTCAGTGGAAGATTGCTGTTTTAGTTGGGACATGTCTCGGAAATCACAAGCTTGTCTATTTGGCTGCAGGGTTAAGTTGGTACTTCATTAAAGGAGTTATCAAAATGTGTGTGTGTGTGTGAGAGAGAGAGAGAGGGAGAGGGAGAGGGAGAGGGAGAGAGATCCCAGTTTATCCCCGTTTAGCATTATCAAGCTACTCTCGGTGCTACTCCATGGGCCCAACTGGGCGTGCGTCAGCTCACATGAATGATCAGAAAGAAGCATCAGGATCATTAGGATCCACGGCGACGTGCCGGAAAAGATTGCCTTGATGGTAACGGGCGGCGGGCTCATGGCACGGCGCAGGTCTCGCTGGACAACAGCGCGAGCTACTGTTTGGTTCAGCTTTTTGTGGAGCTTTTGGTTGAGAAAAGTGGAAGCTAAACCAAAGAGGGAGCTTTTGGTGCAGCTTTTTACAACAGCCGACCCACCCGCGCGTGTAAAAATCGCCACTGCGGAAAGCTCCCCTGACCCAGCTTCCCACAGTGGTACTTGACTGCCCACCGAGTTTATCCCTCCATTTGCAAAGATTTACACCGAAATGCCCTTTTCCTCCTCCGAAATCCCCTTTCTTCCCAATCACTGCCTTCGCATTTCCCCGATCCCCTTCTTGCAGATTTGGGCTAGCACCGCCTCACCCCTCCACCCGCACGCCTGCACCCGCCGCGCCCCTTCACCCTCACGGCTCCACCGCCGCCCAGGACCGCCCCGAGCCTCCGCCACGGCGAGCCTCCATCGGCCGCGAGCCTCCATCCACCACCACGCCCTTCCACCGCCGCGCCCCTTCACCCTCACGGCTCCACCGCCGCCTAGGACCGCCCCGAGCCTCCACCGCCGCGAGCCTCCAACGACCTTCGCGCAGCACCGGCGCGGAGCACCAGCGCTCGGCTCCACCGCCTCACCCCCTCCAAGGCCGCACGCCTCGAGTGGCCGCGCCCCTCCAGTTGACGCGCGCATCCACCGCTGGCCACCACCACCGCGCAGCACCACCGCTAGCCATCACCGCCGCGCAGCACCGCCGCTCGCCCACCACCGCCACGCACCACCGCCTTGACCCTCCACCCCCAGCCAACCACCGCCTTGCCCCTCCACGGCCCAGCTGTGCTCCCGCCCCGCCGGCCACCCTCCCTGCCAGGCTCCCTCCCCCTCCAGGACTTCTTCGAACTAGCGCTTGGAAAGGTGTCTCGCAACTGGTGGACCAACCCGAGGCTCCAGATCGCCGGCGTGCTCACGCTCTCGTACCAGCTCTCTCCTGCCCAGGTCGCCATCGACGAGTAGCCAAGTCCCTGTTGAGGTGAATTTTCTCTGTTCTGTGATGATGCTCTGTACAAATTGGAAGATGCATGAGAGGAATTGGATGATGAATTGCTTATGAGAAATTGATTATAGCTTATGTATGTATGCAAATTGGATGCTCTGTTCTGTATGTATGCAAATTGATTTTTGAGCTAGCATGGGAGGAGGCTGAGAGAACCTTTAAAATATGAATGTCTCAAATAGGATCCATTGCTTCTATAGTTACTTCAGGTGCGTTTCGAATAGTGCTTATTTTTTTGTATACCTGGACTAAAACAAGAAGATAATTAAGCATTAAAAGAAGGTCTACGGCTACAAGCATTGAGCCTCCACTGAGATGATTTCAGTCTAACAATGTAATCACTATATCTGAATATCCGATATAAACTTTGTACATTTTAGTTGACATGAACAAAACTTCTAGTAACACAAGTACTTGGCTTACCTTGTCTCGAAAGGTTCCAGTGGTTGGAAAGAAGCATTGCTAAACAGGATCAGCGCAAACTAAAAAGGTTACATGGCTGTTTATTCTCGGTATATGCATAAACAAAGCATACTATTAAATGGACATCCGACGGGGGGTTTCAACTATATACAATTATACAATTGTTTAGCTATTGAAATTTGAAGTACAGGCAGCATCACCTCATGATTAAACCGGCTTCTAGTTATTGTTACTTTCATGCATCAATATGCCTCTCTCTTTTTTATAGATGTACTTGTTGCCATGTGTCATGCATATGATATATGCTACAGCATTGGCGCAATAGATGGCATGCATGTGAAAACCATTGTCCCGGTAGAGAAGTCAATTGAGTATAGAAATCGGCACAGATACACTTCGCAAAATGTCAGTTCCATCATGGGGCTAGTTGGCTGTGGAGTTCATTGAGCCCCCAGCTCAAGATGCCTGTCGTTCGACTTGAGCGAAGCCCCCGATCGCGGCGCTTCTAGATGTAATCAACAACTGAAAACATTAGTCGTAATTTGCTTTTACTGAAACTAACCTTTTGCCTCTTTGCTCGCTTCTGTTCGAGGCCTAGAGGAGCGGTTGGTCCAGTCGGAGCAGGAGGGGGGAACCAAACTCGAGGCGAAGTGGTCTCGACTGGCTGGATGCAGATAGCCTGCTAAACTTTTGCCTCTTTGCTCGCTTCTGTTCGAGGCCTAGAGGAGCGGTTGGTCCAGTCGGAGCATGAGCGGGGACCAAACTTGAGGCGAAGAGATCTTGACTGGCTGGATGCAGATGGCCTGCTAAACTGACTTAACACTTTTTGATTAGTAACTGTGCTTAATCTGTGTGTTTTGTTTTCTGAAAGATGATCTTTTTGGAATTTAACTGTGCTGTGAATGTCGTCGGACATGAGAGTTCTCATAGACTTAGTCGAACTTTGCGTTTACTTTCCTTAACTTAGGCTTACGAGTTGTGCCGTATGCCGCTGACTGCGATCGACCAGGCCTTTAGTCGGATGGAGGTCTCATTTGCTTCTTGTCATCAGTAAACGCGATAAGGGGTCTTCGTACAGTCTATCATGGCCATAGCAGCAACTCGCGTTCCCTTATCGCAAGGATATTGGACGCTAGTTAGTAAGTTCCACGTTTGCCCTGTTGGTGACAACATTGCACTCTATCCATGACGCCTTCTGTTCAAAGCAGTCGGGGATGCGGATAAGCAAGTGGGTTCTGTTGGCCTAGTCATATTCGCACCTTCTCTTCTTCCTTTACCCATGGTCGGGGAATGTTACTACGGAACCGGGGAGCTTAGTCGACCAGGCCTTAGGTCTGGTCAGGTGGGGGCTCAGTGGCTTCCCTTGTCACTTGTAAGCACGTTAAGCGGTCTTCCTCGCATCCCTGACGGTTGCAGTGCAGAAACCTTTCCCCTTGTGCGGGTTGAATCGTTGGTACATGCATGTGTATGCCAATACCCGATGCCACATACTTATCCAGCCTCCGACTGTCTTATTCGAGAAATTTCTTGGATAGGCAGTCTGAAAAAATAAATATCGAACTAGGAACTTGATATTTTAAAAAACTGTGAACTAACTGAAGTATCATTTACAAGCTACTGTAAAAAAAAACTGCTTAGAAAAACTAGAAATAAAACATCATTCCCTCTTCTCGAGTTGTTGTTGGTTGCTCCAGAGACTCTTGTGCTCTTATCGTAACCCGCTGAAAAAGCTTGTCGAGTGCGCGTGCTGGGCGGCGGCGCCCGGAACGTCTTATCATCGGCTTTAATAGCTTAACGACGTGAGGCTAGAGCTGGTGCAACCGAGACGAACTGACGGTCGGAGGGGTGATGACTATGCGATCTTACCGAGGGTACTTGCACGCGGAACTCTCAGAGGGACTCGACTATCTCTTACTGCTAACTCGAGCGACCTGGATCGGACAGCAAAGAAATGCCCTTTTTATACAGGTTTGGGCCTCCCTCAGGACAACAACCCTACGTCCTATTCGTATATATTGATCAAAAGAGTGTCTTACAAGGGATGTGGATGTTAGTGGCTACCCTAGACCTAACCGGAGGCTAAATTGACTAGTTCCGTAAGGCTCGACTCCTTCGAGGCGGTGGGTCTTCTTGTGGGAATCGCTAGGGCTTTTGGATGACTTCAGGCTTGTCTGGCTAGAAGGACCTTGTCAACTGAAAGAGACTTCCTAGGACTTGAAAGACCTCTGAAATCTAAAAAGACTTGTCCTCCCCTATGGGGATTGCTAATCCTTTTATAAGGGGCTCGCCGAGTTGTACCGGACACGGACTTATGTCCGAGTAGGACTCTGGCTTCCTTAAATGTCAGGATTGACTTCCTAATTTAAGGGGGTGTCCTCCCTCCTTACGGGGGGTTAGCTTATGTCCTGGGGATCGTTACCGGATACGTATTCTTCTGACAATCGAGGGAATCGTACACGGATACCTCCTCGTATACGGGATACTATACTATTCATCATCAATTACCAACAAAGTTATATAGACATTGCAACACCTCGGCAAACCTTTTACTAATGGTCCACCCACAATGTCAAAAACGATCAGCAGCTGGACTGTGAGATTGAGATGATCCTACGGTCCACAAAAAGAGTGCTAATACTTCTCTAGAACACATAGAAGGATTCGACTCTAGGCCATAGTTGCTCATCGGTGTATCATGCAACATGCGGAAAATAGTCCTCCTTGTCCTAAACATGTTGTAAAATTCCTATGGATCCTACAATTTCCTCTCAACCCATTGGATTCTTGGTATGTCAGGTATTTTCCTTGGCCTTTGTGGAGCCTTGTCAGTACATTCATCTACATAAACAGCAAGTGCAAGTAGAAGCAGTGACCGATTTGTCTGTATTTCTTCAACCCCAGATACTTCTTGTTCCTCCTCATTCAAATCACTAGAACTGGACGAATAGGTTCAAACAATAATCTCAAAACAAACAACTTCATGAATAGGTTCAAACAATAATCTCAAAACAAACAACTTCATGAATATGTTCAAACAATAATCTCAAAACAAACTTCACGAATAGGTTCAAACAATAATCTCAAAATAAACAACTTCATGAATAGGTTCAAACAATAATCTCACAACAAACAACTTCATGAACAGGTTCAAATAATAATCTCACATGTGCATAACATAAATATGTTCACCAAACATAGATGCCAACATCACGAATAGGTTCACTACAACAGGAACCCCCTACAGCAACACATCCATGCATTGCTGAATGTCCATATAAGCGTTGTTAGTGTCTATACCAACATATTTAGTATGCGTTGTGTTTTTGGCCGTTGCAAGGGTATAATACAACACATATACATCCGTTGGTAACAGGAGGTTTAAAGCGTTGCAAGATAGCAACAGATATAGTTAGAGTCTAACAACATTTGTATGCATTGGTGCTTACTCTGCACGAATATATTTTACAATGATGTGCAATGGATAAAATTATATTGTTGCAACGCCTGCAAGCGTTATGACATAGTATGCATAATATTATTTTATGTATTTGCAATGATTATAGTTATGTCTGACAATGCTTATGACACATAGGAGTAAAGTGAAAAAAATTCAATATTCATAATATACTCAAAAGAAACATCTTACATATTAAATAGAACTTGTTGCATTATAGAGAACACCACCCACATAATACATGATGTAATTTTTTTTTCAAACATCAATGCCTAAAAATTAACTAAAATTAAAAAAAAATGAAAGATCATCCGACAATGACACCGTTCTCCGCCTTGCAATCAACATGTCATCCATATCATCATCCATTTATCTTCTCAATCTACAACAAAAAATTGCACCCAACCAATTTGTGGAACCACATTGTTGTTTCTACAAAACATATTATGTGTAACATTAATATCCAATGCAATTAAGATATTAGAGAGAGTGTAACATAGAGAAGAAAACATTAAGAAGATGTATGTTATACATTAGCAAGGTTTGTTGCACTAGCTCCTTGTGAGGTCTTTTTGTTCTCGACATCATGCTAATAACAAGAAGTAAAATAATTAGAAATAAACATTGGAGTGCTAAAAGTTGAACATAAATGTGTATATAATGATTGAAAAGACACCTTGTGTGCTATCGAAACTCTATTACTTGTAGTGATTTGTTATGTTGGGTGTCTGTTTCCTTGTTCTAAAGTGATAGGCAACAATTAATTACCAACATAATATAATGGTCGACAATGTTCATAAGTTTCAAATAGTTGAGTGAACTAACCTTGTATGCACTAGCAATTTTGTTTTCTTGTTGTGCATTGTCATTCTGGACCAAAGTTTGTTTGTTCTATGATAAGAAATATACGTCGTAAGATTGGCATAAACTATAGTACACATTCACATTACAAAAAATACAAGTGTAATAAAATGATCCATGGTGGATTCCAAACAATATATAAATGAAGAAACCTTATCTGCAGTGGAGCGCTTGTTTGATGGTTGCAAGTCCAGATCATGTGAACCATTTTGCTTGCTCTGTAGTGAAAGAATAGAAAATAAGTTTTTATCTAGAATTGCAGTTGAAATATAATAATACTATATACACTACCATCACATTTCGCTGCTCAACCATACTGGGTTCTTGACTAGGAGAAGAACAATATATTCTCTATAAATAGCAAAAATAAAATAAAAGAGAAACCATATTTACTTGAAAGAACTTTGAGAAGCTTTATTATATACTCGAAAAAGATGCATACTTTCCTTTTTGAATTTGTTCCATCAATAGAAGGAGCAACTTGTAGTGTAGGCATTGGATCTAAACTTCCCTATAATGGAAAATAAAAAATTAGTGCAGAATATAAATAATTGTGAAGTTCTTTTTGATTTACCTGATTTGTTTGTCTTTCCATGTTTTTTGTCTTCTCTTTAAGTTATAGAATTTCAGCATCTTGATTCTTGATATGTTGTGCTAACTTTTCCACCTGAAGTCTAACGAAGAGAATATCTTCATTGGTGTATCCTCCAGTGAAGTAAGATGTGCGTTCTAAAAGCGGCGTGTAGTTGACACATCAAAAACTTTATTTGGATTTGGAACTAGTCCAAAACCATATACATGCCTAGGATTGTCTTCTCCTAATATTTTATTCAATGCATCTCCTTTTCAAGCAGTCTTTCCTTGATAGTTATATGCTAAATCTGGTTGTTGCACTAAGAGGTTCTTCAAATCATCCTAAACACATGAACAATGTAAACTAAAACAATACATGAAACAACAACGTAATATTTGAATGATTGAGTGGTTAAAATATACCACATGTCCATTCATGTTCCTGTCGGCTTTGTGTTGGTGTGTATGGATGTACAAGACAGCCCTGTGTGGATATTTCTTTCCTGGATCTTTTTCTCTCTATTGAATAGATGATTAAATTATTAAAGGACTTGGTGATGTGGTTTATCATCATTCCTTGATGGTTGGTTATGCTTAGTGGAGAAACCCTCTAAGTATCTTCAACAAAATGTCATACACTCCTCTGTCAAATATGATTCTGCAATTAAACCCTCTGGACGAGCTCTGTTGTGAACATATGACTTCAGCTTACCAAGGTACCTATAGCACATGCAAAACCATTTAAGTTAATGGGTTATATGCATGTATTACACATAAAGTATTGAAATTTGTGTGAAGAACACATTATTACCTTTCAATGAAGTACATCCATCGATAGCAAACTGGTCAGCAATCTTGCACTCAGTTGCTAAATGAACAACTAAGTGAACCATAACTGTGAAAATCCCAGGAGGAAATATCATCTCCATTTTGCAAAGTGTAATTTTAATTCTTTCTTCCAAATGGTCAAGCTCATCAACATGAAGAACTTTTGAACATATTCCTCGAAAGTAAGAAGACAACTCAAAAAGTACCACTGTGACATCATCTCGAAGAATACACCTCAAAGCAATAGGCATGAGTTGTTGCCTTAGGACATGACAATCATGTGTTTTGAGCCCATGAATTTTCCTTCGGCACAATTCACAGATTTGGATATATGTCTAGAATATCCATCAGGAACTTTTATTTCCCTAAGAATTTTGCAGAATAATTGCTTCTCACTTCTAGACATAGTAAAGCCTGCAGGTGGTAAGTAAACTCTGCCTGAAGCTTCTTGTTGTGGATGAAGCTCCTCTCTGATATTCATTTCTTGGAGATCTAAATGAGCCAAGAGATTATCTTTTGACTTCCCGTCTAAATTTAGAAGTGTGCCATAAATATTATCACACACATTCTTCTCTATATGCATCACATCAAGATTATGTCGAAGGAGATTAGAGTCCCAATAAGGCAATGTGAATAGACTACTTTTTTGCTTTGTAAGTTTTTGACTCCTTAAAATCACCAATAGCACCTATGTCATCTAACACCGGACGCCCATAATAAGTTCTAGGCTCTATTCCATGCTCCACTCTTCCATCCAAAGAACTTGTATCAAAACAAAATTCATGATCAGGTGGTAGAAATCGTCGGTGACCCATAAAACAAGATTTCTTCCCGTGTTTCAAGCGCTTGGACCATGCATTTCACCACAAGGTGGACATGCAAATTATCCATGCACCATATATGAAGCAAGCATTCCTAAGGCTGGTAAGTCATTTATAGTCCACAAGACAGCTGCTTTCAAAGAAAAAGTTTCATTTATGGATGCATCATATGTGCAAATGCCATTCAAAAATATATCTCTCAAATCCTTTAAAAGACTGTAGAAAGACATGAATATTATCCCCAGGGCTTTTAGGTCCAGGAAGTATTAAAGATAAGGAAAGATAACATTTCTTCATGCATAGCCATGGAGACAGGTTATACATGACTAAGACAACTGGCCAACAACTATAACTAGAGCTCATCATCCCATATGGGTTAAATCCATCAGTAGTCAGGCCAAACCAAATATTACGAGAATGGATGCAAATTCTTGGAACTTTTCATCGAAATGCTTCCATGCTGGGGAATCAGCTGGATGTCGTAGTGCACCATCCTTGGTGCGCTCTTTGTCATGCCATCGCGCGAGAGGTGCTGTTTCTTTGCACATGAACAATCTTTTCAGCCTTTCCTTAATTGGAAAGTATCTTAACATTTTTGATGGTGTTGCTCTCCTTAATTGGAAAGAGTCCGGGCTCTTTATCTTTCCACCTAGAAGCCTTACAGGTTGAGTAAAAATCATCATCTGCTTTTTTCAGAATAACTTGCAGTTATCTGGGCATGCATGAATTTTTTCATAACCCAGGCCAAACTTTGAAATAATCTTCTTAAAATCATAAAATTTTTGGGGTAGTTTGTTTCCATTAGGAATTGCCATGTGTAGAATATCAAGTAGATCTCCAAATGACTTATCAGACCATTTGTTCATAGATTTTATATCAAACAAAAGCACAAGTAAAGATAGTTGTGATAATTCACATCCTGGCCATAAAGGCTTCTTGGACTCCTTAATCAATTTTTGAAAAGCTGTTGTGCTTCTAAATTTGGTCCATCTTCGAGTGGATTTGGCAAAGCTGTACTACCACTCATAGGCATGTCGTCATACATTTTTCTAAATGCATCATTAATTAATTGGTGCATACTAGCATGAATTCCTTCATTGTGAGGTTGTCGTTGCGGATCACCATTGTGTTCCTCTACAGACTCACCATGAAAAACCCATTTATCATAACTCTGAAGTATTCCAATGTACACCAAATGATCACGAACATCATCGCGTGATACTAGAGCAGTGCGCACACATCTTTCACATGGACAAAGGATCTCGGTATCTTCTAGCTTATCTTTATATGCGAATTCCAAAAAACCATCTACGCCAGCTAAGTACTGGCTAGTTCCTCTAGGATAACACAAAAGAAACTTCATGGCTTCTAAATCCATTCAACACTGCATAAAGAGTTCAGTTATTACTATTGCTATAACTGTATAAAATCACAAGGCATTGCCACGTGTTTTTTATCTTACAGTTTTTATTTATCTTTTTCCAACTTGCGCTTATGATAAGAAAATGATAGTTGTTATACATATGACTTCAAGATCAATTACCAAAAGTAATATGCCTAATGTACTTCAAATTGATGAGTCTTACTTGAAAAATGCATCAAGCTTACAAACAATACTCATGTCTTCTCGCGATGAAATGGTTCATAATTATTCAGCTAGATTGTAGATTAAGGAAAAAAACATAGTTTAGGTTTTTTACATTGAATGTAGTTTTCTACTTAATATTGACTCCTATAATAGGCCATACAAAACGCAAGGCACAATAATTTGCAGTACACATGTATATGAAATGGAAACACTTAATAATTGAGAAGAGCACCATATCAGGAAATGATTCCATGCAAATGTTATAGATAAATAGGGGAGAAACGATGTAGTCCTGCAATATATGTCAGGTAATTTCCAATTAACAAGGAGCCACATGTACTGATTGAAGGTAATAAGAAATGTGAACAAAAGACTTGTAAATTCCAAAATTTATTCACAGAAATCAATGAAATTTTGTGAGGAACATGCATGCACACATAGTATGAATCATATAGTTGTACAGTAATGCAAAATGCTCTAGTCCAGATCAAAACATCAAATCTCCTAGGTAAGGCTATAAAGCGACTTTCATATCAAATTATCGATGTAATTTGTACCCCGAGTCCTAAAGACTATTCCTAAGCTAAAAGCCATGTTTTATTAAAAGAACATATTTAAATCTCATCACACTAAAATTAGAGATACACATGCACATGATATGAATGCTCTTGTACATTAATTTGGTAGGAATGAGTTATTTAGGTTAGAACAAGCAAAAAACAGCACCAAAATTTGAGATTAACCACGAATCTAATTATAAGCCCAACTTTAATAGCTCAAATTTGAGATTAATCATGAACCTAATAGCTCAAAAATACCGTCGGCTGCTGCCTTGAGCGAGGAACCACGAATTTGGGACGAATTGGACGGATTCCACAAAAGGCCCTCTTCTTTTTCTTCTTCTTCTTCTTCTTCTTCTTCTTCTTCTTCCTCTCTTCCTCTCTTCCTCTTCTCTCCTTCCTTCTCCTTCCTCTTTCCTTGGACAGCCTAGATCCTCCTTCCTCTTCTTCCTTTCTCTCTTCATTTCCTTGCTTCTTCTTCCTTCCCAAGCACTACCCTGGTAGCAAGCAAGGGAGCTGTAGTGCCCTTAGGTGGAGATTGGCGGTAGCTTGGCGTGGTGGAGGTGATGGCCGGTGGTGGTGGCACTCCAGTGATCAGTGGCCGTGTTACGACGAGTGAGACCAATATGACAACAAACTATGTGTGGGTTACTTGGTTTGGCACTAGGCTGACCAACGGCAGGTCCTGTGCTCAATTCCTAGGTTTCCTTTTATTTCTTTTGTTTCTTCTTCCATTGTTGATTATTTTATTTATTCTTAATTGATAAATGCAATGTCAATACATATTACTTCTCCTGATATGTTAATGTCACCTCCTCTACATATCTCAATATTCTTCATTTATTCCTTATTTCAAAATTTTGGAATAAATATGAGGTAATTAATTTTCTTGTTGATCAATGCATATTCTTGCTTAATTTAATAGTTTGAAATTCAAGGTATTACAGCAAGGGTTCTCTCCTCTCATTTAGCCTTTACATAACTGAAATGATCAAAACTACTACGTGTGCTATCGACCTAATGATTCATAACGGATAGAGTTGGCAACAAATAGATAGCCACGCATACTATCAATTGCTATCTGTATGATCCACAACGGATGAGGTTTGCAACACATATATGCGTTGTTATGATAATACATCGAAAACACATATTTAAAGCGTTGCAACTTATGCATTGTTGTATGGCGGTTCTTGTTGATGTGGAGTTCATAGAATTTTTGCTTGTCTCCTCCCTATCCTTCTCCACATGTCAAGAATACGCTCAAATTGAGAATCTTGCCACTACTCTTCTTTGGAGGCTTAGGATTAGGGGTGGACATATAACTCGAAACTCGCGAGTTAAACGAGTACTCGAAAACTCGGCTCGACTCGGCTCGAACTCGGTCCTTAACGAGTCGAGCCGAGTTGGAGTTTAACGAGTTAAATGAGTCGAGTTGGAGTTTAACGAGTTAAACGAGCCGAGTTAATGAGTACTCGAGTAGCTCGTTTGACTCGTTTAACCTGGTAGGCCCCAAAAATAATCTGGCCCAACAACGTCCGGCCCAACCGACAAACCTCAATTCCCCAATTCTCTCCCTGCAATTTTTGAGAAACAATGTTGAACTCATTAACGAGTAATTAACGAGTTAAACGAGCTACTCGAGTAATTAACGAGTTGAGCCGAGTTCGTATTTTAGCTCGTTTCGTTAACAAGTTGAGTCGAGCTGGCTCGTTATGTTAACGAGTATTACGAGTCGAGTCGAGTCGAGTCGAGTTGGCTCGATAGCCACCCCTACTTAGGATTAGGTGAATATCCCGTGTACCTCTTCTTCCTTTCTTGGCACTGCTTGGTGTTGCTCATCACCATCTAGCCCCTCATACCCTGAACCAACATCACTTTCTTCAAGGTTAACATGTGATGCCCCAACTATAGGAGTCGTCCCTGGAGCCATTGCATGCTCACTTGTGACGCTGAGTATGTCAAGATTTGTCTCATCTTGTCCTCGTCCGCAAGTGGCACAAGTCTAAACTTCGCTGCATCTGCACATTTCTGAAAGGGAAAACGACAATTGTGTTTATTAGCGAAATTACACAAAAACAAAATTAATGAAAATTGAATCAGTTGTGTACCTCTATCTCTTCTTCCTGCCATTCATCGCTGGCGGCAATATTTCCGGTGTTAGGATCCCTACCCAGTCCTATTGATTCAATGTCTTCCAAATGTTGTAATCCTTCTTGAGTATCTCCCACTGGTTTAAATTGCTTGTGCGTGTAATCTCTCTTTGCACGCGCACTGAACTTAGTGATCAATTGTTGTACCCCGTGGTGTTCAAAAATTGTGTAGGTCTGTTGTTAGCTTGCACTTCTTCAATACAAATGTCAATGAATATTTATGAGCAACCGGATCCCAAGTTGCTTTCGTGGCTTTCTCTTTTTCCATCTAATATAAGAACATTTAATAATTATAACTCTTCCAAAAACAATGAGGATGTAGTTCAAGTTTTAAAATTACATGGTTGTGTATTCAAGTAAACAAATTGAGAAATACCATACACATCTAAATCAAAGTTCTGCCTTTTGCTATTATCAAAGCCCTATAGCAATAATAATCAATTCACTTCTGATCTAACACAAACATTTTTCATGCAGCCACTCCATTATACATACAACAAATACAACCACTCCATTTTTCATACAACGAAAACAACCACTCCATTATTCATGCAGACAATCATGCGGTCACTCCATTTTTCATACAATGAATACAACACAAGCATACCTTTCCTTGGCCTTGCTCCTGTGCAGCTAATCACCACCACATATTTTGCTCTAGGTCACTCTGACATTGCATAGCAAGCGAGAGGTAAGTAACCAATCACAAAAGAAAACATATGCAAGCCACCTTCTTCTCTGGCATTACATGTGCAGCCAAGCAATGGAGCAAGTAATCACCTTCTTCTCGGGAACCACCTCGCCGGGGAGCCAAGCAATGGAGCAAGCCACTCTCGCCGGGAGGTCCTTTGCATGCGACTGCAGGGGTGGCGGAGGTGATGACCCACGGCAACCAAGCGGCCACCAATGCCGTCAGTGCCAGGAGGCCGAGTAGGAGGACATGCGGGGGAGGGCGGCGCGTGAGGGGGCGGCACAACGAAGGCCGAGGACGGGGACGGCGACCACGGGGCTGGGCCGACAGGGGCGGCGAGCACGGGGCCAGGCCGACGGGGGCGGCGAGCTCGGGGGGCAGTGCGCGGTCGGGGCCGGCGCGGGGTGGGGGGGTGGAAGGGTGGAGCAGGGGGGAGGCGATGCCGACGTAGGGGAGCACTGGATCAGGGGAGGCGATGCCAATGCGGGGAAGGGCCTACTCGAGGGAGGCGACGGCGGTACGAGGAGGCTATAGTGGGGGAGGGGAGGGTGGTGTGGTGGAGCTAGAGCGGGGGAGGGCCTACTCGAGGGAGGGAGGGCGGAGGCCGGAAGGGGGAGGGGGCTATCCGCGTGCAGATTCGGGTGGGATTGGGTATAACCGTAGTGGCATTTCGGTCGTAATTTTAGAGAAGTTCGAGGGCAAACTGATATCACATGGGTGGAGAAGCTCACGAAGCTGGTGCGAGGTAGCTTTTTTCCATATGTACAGAATTGTTGAGGTTTATGGATTAACCTACCTTAAAAAAGCATATTTGGTAGAGCTTCTAGCTTATTCAAGGCAGAAATTGCTTAGAAGCTTCAACAAAGCGGACCCTTATCTGGTATAACCAGCAATGCTCCGATGATTGAAAAGATCGTTAAGACTCCCTAGGTGGCTGATCACTGGGAGTGCACTGGGAAGCTGAGAGAGTTTAGCCTAGATAGACAGCTCTGTGGGATGAGGTATGAGGAGGAAGGATGTGGTTTATATAGAGTGAGAGGGAATCTAATTGAAACAAAAACAGGAAAATGAGTACACTGCAATCTGACGGAGCTGTAGTCCAAGATTTTCACGACAGTAAAAAAAGCCACGGGCAGGACAGCATGTACTGTGAGGAGAACAGTGCCCAAAAGAGAAAACACCTGCGGCAAGAAATAACCAAGCACGTATTTTGATGCGCACCAATTTTTATGCGAGAAAGGCCGGGAATTGAGCTGGCAGTGGATCCCGCGGGTGGGACCATGGCGGGTGCGGGAGGGCCGCCGGGTAGCACTCGGGTGCTGTAGGCCTGACTGTGGCAAGTGGGTACCGCAAACCCCACCTGCAGCAGGCTCGGCGGCGCGGATCAGGCGCATGGCAGGGGATGGTCACGGGCTCCGTGCAAGGGCCACAAGTTGGACCTGCGGGAGGATGATGCTGTGCTTGGGAGCTGCGGCACGTGACACATGTCGGCGTATGAGTGAACGACGGTGCTATTTTGGTTTTGCCTTTTAAGGGAGTTATTTTGCCATTGACAGCGGCAGGGGATAAAAGCGGATTTTGCCCGACCTGCTGGCGTGTAATATAGCTGTGTCGTCCTCCTGCTAGACAAGACGGCGACCAGCTGGTTCATTTGCTACCATCGGCAGGAGTAGGTGGTTCGTGCACGAGTACGGCATCGGCAACGCTAACCTGCCGCTCTGGACGGGAGGAAGATCATCTGTCATCAATGTACGGCTATACATATACTTTCTCCGGACGAAGCAGCTGGCCAGGCGTCGTTCAGTTCTCAATGTACGGCTATATATATGCATTAGTTGAAGCACCGACAAGAACAATCCCCATCTCCCACCTGAGCCTGGATCTTGTCATCTCTGAATCTTACCTCGTAATTGAATGTTTGTTGTCATGTGCCTGGTTCATTTTTTCCTTCTTTACCAGCAAGCATGTTAAGTGATCTAGTCTTTCCTGTGGATAATCTGTTCTTACCGCCACGTAACGGGGAGGAATATTTTACCAACGGCCACACAAAACGCCCGATGCGGCGCGGAGCTGCTGCTAGCGCTAGCAGCAAACAATATTATGTTATCCTGAGTTTGGAGGCCCTAAAAACGGATTTTCCAATACCTAGTTAAAACCAGTAAATCACAAGCTATCAATTAATCAAGAATTAAAGATCTTTAAGAAAGAAAATAGCCGGCGATTCATGTCGAGATAGCTCCAGCAAACCCAGAGAAGCCATTACCTCAAAGCTGAACGCTCAAATTAACACACAAACTAACGTAAACTCTCAAACGTCCAACCGAAGCACGCGGTGCAAACTAAATCCAAACGCTTATGTGACCCGCACAATCAATCAAAACACTCCTATATATCACGGCACTTCCTCTACATACATTCACCAAATCAAACTCACAACACAGCAGTCCGATCACCATGTCTCCTTTCTCCTGCCTCGCCATCTTGTCACTGCACTGGCGGCCTCGATCGGCCGCAGCCATAAGCATTCCCGGCAACAACGGTGTCGCCGTCGAGGCCCCCCACCGTCCCTCACGGATGCAGTTCCTGCAGGTGCACACAACGACGCGCGCGCGCAGGTCGGCGTAGAGCCACCGCTGGCGTGGAACTGGACGGTCCATGCGGACAGCCATCGCAGCACGCGAGCGCGCTCAGCATCCACTGCGGGACCTGCGGCGGCTGCCAATGGCTGTGGGCACCGACGGGCATCTACGGGGCGCGAACCTCTTCTGGGGCAGCGTTGGGGTACAGAGCGCGGCGGCCGCGGCGCCGCCCGCGGCCGCGTGGGTAGGCGATGGGGCGGTGTACGACCTGCGCACAAACTCGTGCGCGCCTGGCAAGATATGTAGGGATCCTACACGCAGAGGTGGTGTGGAACAGCACGCGGAGCTCGGCTGCGCCACGCGCTTGTGCCGACGGGGACGCCATGACACCGTAGCCTGTCTGCGAGTACTTCCCTCCGGCAACTACGTCGGGGAGCGGCCCTACTGATAGTGTATCACGCAAGAGCTAGCGTCGGAACGATGCCTAAATAATATGCGATGCGCAAGAGCTATAATTTTAGTTGCTATTGTTTCATCAATTGAACTTAATTAAGCCGATCTCCGGAGACTGTTACACCTTTCATGAAAACTCGCCGCGGAGTTTCAGAAATTATCACGTGACTTCGTGAGTGCCGCAACATATTTCTATAGTAGTCAAAAAAATCAATGACAGACTACACACAAGAACTATATATAGACGCCAATTGTGTGAGTTGAGACGTTTTAAAAATCATCCCTCTACGAAGGTCCTGAGCCGTTTTGGTGCGTCTCTCCGCGACTGTGTCATAGATCATAGAGATGTATGCTAAGCGGTCAAATAGATATGAGTAGTTTAGTAGATCAGTAATAACTACAAGCTAGGAATCACATATTACAACGAATTTATGGCTTGATATATCGTGTGCTTAATATATATTGCAACGTTTTATGACGCGTCGTAAGAATAGGAAAAACTCGCAATATAATTTCTTGATATTGCATGAAATTAAAGCTTTTGGTAATAGCTGGTTCATATAGCAGATAAAATATGATGTGGCATAATTAAAAACATTTTATTGTGATAGAAATTTATGTTGCCACAGTTTAATTTTGCCCAAGCAATTGATATTGCACTGTTTAGATTGTAAAGGTAGTTATAGGGGATCTCCATTCTACCTAAAATTGGTGCAATCATCGACTTCGAATGAAGACGGCCACCCAGCAGAAGGCTCGGGTGATAAAGATCCAAACGAAGACAGCTACGCCTTTTAGAAGGTCTAGGTGATGGAGATCCGGACCAATTCTAGCAACAGCTAGCAGCTAATTAGTCTAGCAATAATGTTAGGTTATTCTTGCGTAATACTCTACTAAATCTTACTGCGGACAAGCTAGGACGAGCCCACGTGGCTAGGAGCTGATCGAGCAAGCTTTATTTTTTAAGGAAAAGAAGAGGAGGCACCATCACAGGCGACGGCGACTCATCGGCGGTGCGTTGCCCTTAGCCAGGTACATTGCGTGCCCTCGAGCGCCATGGCGGCGCGACCTGCGGCCTAGCACGAGGAAGCTACTTATATTGCCGCTCACCTGCGCAGTACTAGTTTCTGCACCGCCGCCTGGATCCACATGGGTGTGCGTGGCTTCGCCGTTGATCTTGAAATTGACGCGCGCGCAGTAGTACTCGACCCGCCAAGATGGTCGCGATGTCATGTTTTTAATTCTTCGTATTTAACTTACACGATTTTCTTTTTAAGGATGTACCTGAGGGGCCAGATATAAAACAGTAATATGCTTTCAGTGCTGTACTGAATAGTTGTTGCTCAGTTCTCACATCAGGGACGGACAGATACGTTAGTGGTGAGGGGGCTAAGCTCAATCAATTTTGCAATTTTCTAGTATGTAGAGTCTAATACCCCGCACCCCAGTCAGCCCAACAACAATAGCCCCACTCACTTAGGCCCGGCTTATTTTGTGTTGGGTCCGCTGGCTTCTCATCAGCTGTGTTCTATGTATTTGTAGTTTCCAACAACACTATCGGTTCTTGTAATGAAAAAAATACGCGTTGTCTTGTTTATGAGATATGATATCTAGAATGCAGTGTAAGCTAGCGTCAGCAACACTCACTGTATGTTATGCCTGTTCTTGTTTATGACTGAAAAAGCCAAGGCTCAGTTTGTATGTGTGTACCAGGCTGCCACGTCGATCATTTGCAAGCAACTACAAAGACCTTGTACTATTCAAGTGAAGAATTTCCTCGAAATTACGGAGGTATGACAGCCGTTCAAAACAGCGTATCCTGAGTGTAAGAGCGGATGCTGCTAGCTAGCTACAATTCATTCCAGAACTCGGTCACAGAACAGAATTTGGTGTTTTTAACATGAATAGTTTCAGGTTGACTCACTTGGAACTTGCGTAATGTCTGGATCAGCAGTCAGTGGACAATGTTACCTAGAGGCTGCTTGGTGAATGTTCATCCTCTGCCAGTGATATGCCATGGAGGCGGCTTTGGGAATGTTCATCCTTCCCGTTGTCGGTGCTTCGTGCACAATGTCCCATGGTACTACAGTTAGCGCGGACATGGCAAAGGTCAAATGCCATTGCAGGGTGTCTTCTATCCTATATCACGAGCACGATGAGATCAGAACAATCACACCCACTTTAGATTAAGTAGAAAAATAGATTTAATAAAAACTGTGCTTATATTTGAACATATATATAGGTTAAAATCTATGTTCAGCAAAAGTGATCTATATTTTTTGGAGATGCTTGTCTAAAATAGGATACTATAGCCAGATTTTTACATGCAACCTAGGTCACTTTGTCTTGAGTATGTAGGCTCCTATTTTAGACAAATTGGATGCTCATTTCATTATTGCTCACTCGCTTTCCACAACATGATATGTGGACATTTCAATCAAATAAAGGTTATATGATGCAGTATTGTGCATTGGATAAAGGATAATAACAGATACAAACAAGGATTGTAAGTTCATGCATGTCAACGGTAGCTCATACAGGAAAATAAAAAGCTACGCAATGAATGAGTATACAAGAGTGTGATGACATGGCAACCTGACAAGAAAACATTTCGCTCTCACTTTAGACAATGCATCTTATAGATGCTAAATGTGTTGAGAATTGTTCCAATACTAAACAAGCTTTCGCCCTTAATATGTGATGATATCTTGTTTTCAGGTCAGAGGTTATGTCATATTTTGAACCTTGTTGACTCAAGATGCTTGAAGTAATTGCATTCTATATAAGATAATATTAGAGCTTACTATGTAATTTGAAGAATTCCTCATTACAATGGGAGGGAATGTCAAAGAAAAGGCTTGGATGTCATACAAGGGGTCGTTCTTTAGATGTTTCAACTAGGTGAATTTCACATACCTAATATTGGCAAATGCTATTTACCATAGGAAGGCTTTTGATAAGCATATGTACTCGCATCATAAAGATGACAAGAAATGTGCTCCAACAAATAAATGAGTGGGACTATGACATACGACTCTTATTACACCTTTGAAGAAGTTATATAATGCTACTGAACTATTTTCTGGAAGTGTGGATCTATAGCAAATCTATTTTGGTGGAAATTTGTGAGAGCAAGTGTAACATTGCAGAATGATGTCTTAGTGAAGATGATGTCATTTCCAATATCAAAGGCCAGTGGCAAAGGAAAAGAAATATGACAAGTATTGGGGTTAAGTCCAACAAGCTTTTGCTGTTGTAGGAGGCTTTCTTCATCCAAGTATAAACATAAGTTTGTAGAGTACCTTCGTAAGAAGATTATCCTATCAGATTTGAGCTGAGAATGAAAGTAGTGAATTTCATGGTTGTGTGGTTACCAAGTTTTCAGAATTTGCAAGTCTACACAGAAGAGGTTCAAAAATCATGTGTTGCAAGAGCTAGACCCAAAGCGTCTGAGCCACACGATAATGATGATTTGGGACCATATGACATTGATGACTTTCTGTGATGATGATGATTTAGTCATCGTTGTGAGAACTCCGAGTTGGAAAAGAGACATGGGCGAGGACCAATACGGTGGATGATGGGTCATTTAGATATATTGTAATGTGAAGGGTCGTCAACCAAGAGGATATCATATTCTCTCCTGGCTAGCTCGTATGTGTCTGTCTATTCAAGTGTGAACCGTTGCTTCAGAGTGGCATTAGTGCTAGTGGGCGTGTTCTGGATCCATTCATACTCATCTCAACCCTGAGGTGTTGAAGTATGGTCGTACTAAGGACTGGACCGCGTGTGGGAAAAGAGGTAATAAATATTTGATTACAGTCATTCCTTCATACAATCATGTATTTTATTTGTTCTTTCAATAATTCATATGTTGAGATCAATTGTGAAATGGGAATTTTCAGCTCCTAAGAAGAAGATTGCATCCTCATAGATGATTTGGACGTGTTGGCACAGCAGCTATTTGCTTCAAGACCATTCGTTTGAGGGTTTTTTTACCTAGCATTATATTTTTGTAGTTGGAGTCTTATAGTATTGCTTTGTTGATGCATTTTGCCTAGCACAATCAGTACATTTTACGGTGTGTTCGGACGAATACCAACCAAGTAAAGTGTCTTAAAGCCAATTTTCTTATAAAGAAAAGAGAAAATGATTCTACGCTTTCTCTATTTCTTAGGCTGTGGAGGAAAGCACTCTTATTAGAATGTGTATTGTGCAATAGCAAGGTTCTTCCTGGGACAACAAGGTTTTTCTGGGGCAACAGCACAAGAATAAGTCTGAATTGACTCTTAGTAGAAATCTCTGTTTTTGCAACAAGTTATAGCACAGATCATCTAGTATGAAGCATTTAGCAAGCAGAATACAGTCAGATCTTATTCTTCTGCTGTTGTTGACTGAAGAACTGGCTAAAAAATAACCATAATTGTTCCTTATCTCTCCTTGCATAGTTCTGAAACATTTAAATGTGGTGCTAGAAATGTCGATCAACCCAAACTCAACCAACCTAAACTTTGTTGATGCATTTGTCTATAGCACAATCAGTACAGATTTGCACTATGTACCGCAGTCAATGAGTCAATGCCCACTTGTCAGTCTATGGGATTATGGGAGGATATCAATCTGCAAAACTATATATTGACATGTGGTAGTCTCTTACTTATCCATCATAAATTTGTAGTATTTCTTGACTGAGTTCATACTAGCTACGGTTCTCTTGTTTGGTGCGTTATGTATAAACATTACAAAATTTTGATAAGATGCATTCTTGATTACAACATGTGTTGACTCACTTGGTAAGCGTAGTAGGCTATCTCGTGTGTCCACTCACTCAATTATTGTTTTCAGGACCATGATAAGAACCATGAGGTGATGAGTCAGTCCGATGACAGGAGCGATTGAGTGGCTTGCAATTTAGCAAAGAAGCGGTCATGTGAAGAACTGCGACAATACCACTTATGTCTTAATTATATGATAGTTTATTATGTCGTTGTCACTCATGGTCTATGAAACTATCTTTGTGTTGTCATGTCGGGTAAAATAATTATATATGATACTCCATGCTTTCGTCTATCATTGATGCACTTCTTGAACTTATTTTTGTTATTTTGTAACATATCGACCTGAATGGTCTATGTGCGTGCTATATGAATTCTATCTTTCATGTGATATCCGACAAAGTATTTGTTACCATACTGAATTTGATAATTGTTGTATCATATTTGTTACCGACATTATCTGTATCCGTGTTCGGTTCTGACACTATCCGCTCCGATACCGTATTCGAGTAAAAATATAAAAATAAATATGGTTTACGAAGTATCCGATCGTATTCGATCCCATTGCACCCTTATTGATGTTGTAGTAGAAAGTGATTGTGTTATATTCATCTCTCTACGGCGAGTTCTACGAAATGGCGGGCTTCATCGTTGCGGACGTCATCAAACCAAACGACGAGTTCTACCATGATTGAGACATTTTTAATGAGATATACTTGTGTATTTAAATGTGTTTATATATGAACTCAATGAAATGTGATCGATGTGCTTATTCAAAATTTGAATTTCTATCTACTTGAGTCATTTATAAATTGAAATGTGACGTGAATGTTAATGTGCATGTGAATATGTATGATACATGTTGTGGGATGATCTGAAAATTTTGGAATATATAATCTGAATTCTGTCCCAAATAATATCGTAGCTGGTTCTGATACACAAACCGGCTAAAATAATGCACTAAGCTAGTCGGTTCAAAGAAAAAACCGACTGAGATACTATATTGTCCCAGTCGATTTGCCCGAGGAACCGACTGTGATAATATAGTATCAGAGTCAGTTTATGGTTTGAACCGACTGAAGAAGTATTATTCCAGTTGGTTTGCAAACCGACAGCTGTAACGTGTATTATTAGCTCTCCTTCTCTATAGCTAGATCTAAAACTGACTGAGATAGCCGTTTTGAACTAGTTGCAAAGACCGTTTCGGTAGCAATTATGTTTTGCCATTATGACTATACAGGGATTCCTTAAGTACGGACTGCTTATACACGTGGTTTCGTTAAATGTTCCTGTTTCTTGGCTTAATTCACGAGAATGTGCCCAGTCTGAGAGATGCAGATTCACCTCTGAATCTTACCTTGTTGTCACGAGGTGCCTAGTTTATTCATTTCTCGGTTACCAGCTTATTAGTTGATCTGGTTTTTTTTTGCTGTGGGTAATTTAGGTGAACAAAAACACCGACCTTGTAGCAGATCACGTGCTGCGTTTCCTTCATGCTAGTAAGTTGAACCAAATGTCCAGAGATGCTTTATCCGGTATAACCAGCAATGCTCCGATGATTGAAAATATCGCTAAGACCCCCTGGTCCTAGCTAGTACGTGGCTGATCACCGGGAGTGCATCCTCTAGTACGACATCGCAACGCCAACCTGCCGCTCCGGCCGGGAGGAAGATCATCTGCCATCAACGTACGGCTATATATATACTTTCTCCGGACGAAGCAGCTGGCCAGGCGTCGTTCAGTTCTCCATGTTAGAGTATATCGATCGATCGTTGTCTAGTTATGATGGACGCGGCTGTTACTAGCCAGCTAACCCTATCATGTCCCTGTAAATCTCGCTCGAACCAACAACTATATATCCTCTTAACGTTGAGTTGTTATATGTGCGTTGTACTCCTTTTAATCTAAAATTTAAGTAGTTTTAGACGTTGGTAACACTTTAACCATCCACCATTTCTAAATATATTGTTTGAAATAAAAATAATTATGTATTACTAAACCATATTCATGATGAATTTAGTAGTGTCGATTGTTTTTGTAATATTGCTAACTTTTTAATATTGGTGATCAAATTTAGAAGTATTTGACTATCTAAGATTATAGAAATACTTAGGTTTCCGATGAATAAGTTGTAATGCAACTCGTTGATCACGCCGGATGCATTAGTTGAAGCACCGAGAAGCAGAATCTCCATCTCCCACCTGAGACTGGATCTTTCACCTCTGAATTAATCTTACCTCGTAATTGTATTGTTTGTTGTCACGTGCCTGGTTTATTTCTTTCTTCTTTACCAACAAGCATGTTAAGTTGATCTAGTCTTTCCTGTGGATAATCTGTTCTTATCGCCACGTAACGGGGAGGAATCTTTTACCGACGGCCATACAAAGCGCCCGATGCGGCGCAGAACTGCAGCTAGCCCTAGCGCATAATATTATGTACGTAGCATGGTTTTGAGGCAAAACGGTTTTCCAATACGCTAGTTAAAAACATAAACCACAAGCTATCAATTAATTCAAAGACTAAAGATCCTTTAAGAAAGAAAATAGCCGGTGATTCATGTCGATAGCTGCAGCAAACCCAGAGAAGCCATTACTCTCAAAGCTGAACGCTTCAAATTAATACACAAACTAACGTAACTCTCCAATGTCCAAACCGAAGCATGCGGTGCAAACTAAAATCCAAACGCTTGTGTGACCCGCACAATTAATCACACACTCCTATATAATCACAGCACTTCTCTACAACTTCACCAAATCAAACTCACAATACAGCAGTTCGATCACCATGTCTCCTTTCTCCTGCCTCGCCATCTTGTCACTTGCACTAGCGGCCTCGATATCGCCGGCCGCAGCCATCAGCATTCCCGGCAACAACGGTGTCGCCGTTGAGGCCCCCACCATCCCCTCACGGATACAGTTCCTGCAGGTGCACAACGACGCGCGCGCCGCGGTCGGTGTGCCACCGCTGGCGTGGAACTGGACGGTCCAGCTGGACGCCATGCAGTACGCGAGTGAGCTCAGCATCCATTGCGACCTGCGGCGGCTGCCAATGGCGCGGGGCACCGACGGGATCTACGGGCGGAACCTCTTCTGGGGCAGCGGGTACCAGAGCGCGGCGGCCGCGGCGGCCGCGTGGGTGGACGAGGGGCGGTGGTACGACCGCCGCACCAACTCGTGCGCGCCTGGCAAGATATGCGGGGACTACACGCAGGTGGTTTGGAACAGCACGCGGCAGCTCGGCTGCGCCACGCGCTTGTGCCGGGACGCCCTTGACACCGTAGCTGTCTGCAAGTACTTCCCTCCCGGCAACTACGCCGGGGAGCGGCCCTACTGATACTTGTATACGCAAGAGCTATCTTCCGGAAGATGCCTAAATAATATACGATGCGCAAGAGCTTAATTTAGTTGATATATGTTTCCATCTTTTGAACTTAAGCCGATATCCTGGACAGAGTTCACCTTTCTATTGAAACTTCGCCGGAATTTCAGAAATTATTCGTGACTTCGGTGAGTGCCGAAATATTATTTCAATAGTAGTCAAAAAATTCAATGACCGACTACAGATAAGAACTATATATAGACGCTAATTTTGTGTGTTTTGGACGTTTTAAATCATCTCTCTAGAAGGTCCTGGAGTCCTTTGAGTGCTCTCTCCACGGATCGTGTCATAGATCGTATAGATGTATTGCTAAGCGGTCTAAATAGATATGAGCAGTTAGATCGCATAATACAAGACTCACATATTATAACAAATTTATTGCCTGCTGTTAGTTATATCTACTACCACAAATTTTAATATCGTGTGCTTAATATATATTGTAACGATTTATAGCCGTCGAAAGGATAGGAAAAAAACTCACATATAATCTTGATATTGCCATGAAATTTGAAGTGTGGTAATAGCTGGTTCATATAGCAATAAATATTGATTATGGCACAACTAAAAACATTTTACTGCGATAGGAAATTTATGTTGCCACGGTTTTAATTTGCCCAAGCAATTAATATTGCAACGATTTAGATTGTTAGGGTATGTTGTCGGGGATCTCCGTTCTACCCTGAGTTGACGGCTTGACGCAATCGTCAACTCTGGATGAAAACGGCCACCCCCGACCGAAGGCCCGGAGTAATAAAGATCTGGACGAAAACAGCTACCCCTGACAGAAGGTCCAATGTGATGGAGGTCTAGCCCAATTCTAGCAACAACTAGCAGCAAATAGACTCTAGCGTGGCTAGCCAGCAATATGCCCCTGGAGGCTACTTTGGGAATGTTCGTCCTTCCCGTGATATGCCCTTGGAGGCTGCTTTGGGAATGTTCATCCTTCCCGTGTAGGTGCTTTCATGCACAATGTCCCGGTAGCGCCCGACATGGCAAAGGTCAATGCCATTTTAGGGTTGTCCTTCTACCCATATCCCCAGACGATGAGATCAGGAACAATTACACCCTACTTTTAGTTAAGTAGGAGAATTGGAATTTAATAATGCTCTATTGTTTGAACATATATCTAGGTTAAAATCAATTTTCACAAAATTGATCTATATTGTTTTGGAGATGCTTGTCTAAAACAGGATACTTATAGCCAGATTTTTACATGCAACATAGGTACTTTGCCTATGAGGTATTTAGGCTTCCCTATTTTAGATAAAAGGTTAAGAAAATCTGATTGGAAACCCAATGAGAATAAGATGGAAGGCGTTGGAGGGAGGGTCCTCGCGCAACCCCGAATCGACGTTTTCCTCTGTGGTCAAGAACAAACCCGACGCCGTCAAGGGCAAACGCCGGCGCCGTCAAGGACAGTCCTGACGAGCCCACTCTCTGCGTCAGGACCGTCCCCGACGAGTCCACACGCGAGGCCATTACGTTCTCCAGAAGATTCTCCTAAAGGTGCCCGGGTATATTCTCCCAAGATTCCTTAGGGGTAGGGAAATGACCGTCACGCCCTTGTAATAGCCCTGTACTTCTGGGGTAAAACTGTAATCTTGCATTTTCCCCTCCCTCAAACCCTATAAATACCCCCTAGAGGGTAGTGTACGAGGGGGCTTCTTCACTTGTAAACTCTCAATTCCATGCTCTGAACACGAATACGAAGTCACACCGACGACTACTTCACGTCTTGGCTCTCGCTCATTCTCCTCAGGCATGCCTGGAGGTCATCGTAACCGACTGGGGGTGCCATAAGTTTATTATCTAGACTTATATCTACGACAGTTGGCGCCGACCGTGGGAACTGGAGCAAAAAGCCATGGTGCCAAAGAGAAAGAGTGAGGCTAGGACGATCATCCCCCGTATACCAAACCCGACCCGTCGAGCCAGGACGAACAACATGGCCCTCACCACGGAGCTTAGCGGCGCCCGTGTTAACGACCTGTCAGCCGCTAACCTCCGAGCCGACAACATCGACCGACGTTTGAGCTGCTGGACTCCCCGCCGCCGCGATCGACGCGGCGAACTCAGAAGCACGCGTCGAAATAGAGGCCAAAACCCTGAGGCGCGAGGAGCTCATTAGGGCGAAGGCTGAGGCCCTCCAAGCCTCGAACAATGCTCGTGCTGAGGCAGGCCTGCTTCGCGTCGAGCGTGACGCCGCGAGGGCCGCGGCGGCTCCCCCACCGATCCGCCAAGCGGCCGAGGCAGCGATAGTGCGACGCTGTCTGGATGAGACCCTAACCAAAGTGCAAGAGCAAACCCATCGTAACACGCACGCAGCCGGGGAAGTCATGCGGGAGGTAGCGGAGGCCCAGGCGCGCGCCAGGCTGCCGTTCCCGGCAGGAGCACAGGAGGCCATCGCGCTCCGCCAAGTGATGACCGATAGCCACGCAAGAGCAATCCCTCCCGTACCAGCATGTGCCGAAGAAGCCACAGCCCTGCGGCGTCGGTTGGATGCCAGCCGAGAGATGGCCACAGCATCCCTCTATGATGCGGGGGAAGGCCCCAGCTACCAACCCTTCCATCACTTCGTCGCGTAGCCGGGCGGGGAGGCCCCAGCCTCGCCGCGTCGTTCAACGGAGCGCTACCCTATGTGGGTCCCAGCGCCTCCGCCGCACCCAGAGCTCCACCATCCGGGATGGGTAGCCGGACCGTCCGCCAACGTCGCCCCTCACCAACTCGAAATCAGAACCTACCTACCTTTGTCAAACGCCCCGGGCCTCACCGACACGTACAACCCGCTGAGCCCAGGGCTGGCAGCAACGCCATGGCCAAGCAAGTATCGAGCGCCCAGCATCGCCAGCTTCGACGGGAACACCGATGTCGTCGAGTTCCTCAGAGTGTACGAGATCGCTGTGTCCTCAGCGGGAGGCGGCGAGGCAATCATGGCCAAGGGGTTGCTACTAGTGCTCTCCAGCCTGGCTCGAAAATGGTACCTCGGGCTGGCTCCTCGCTCAGTGTATTCGTGGGAACAGCTCCGCGACAAGCTCACCAGCCACTTCATAGGCCACCGGAATAAGAAAGTCACCTCCTCAGACCTGTTCTGCCTCAAGCAGGCCCCCGACGAGTCAATACGCGACTTCACGCAATGTTTTGCTCAACTGCAGTGCCAGATCCCGGACATCACCGACAAGAGTGTATGCGAGGCCGTCCGCCACGTGATCTATAACCTCGACTTGGCAGGAAAGCTCGATAGGAAGGAGTCCAAGATGGTCGCAGAGCTGTATGAGATCATGCACACCTACTCCAAGTCTGAGGATGGGAAGGTCCGTAGGCAGGCAGAGGCACATGCGCTTGCAGGTTTTACCAGGCCAAAAGAGGAAACCTATGACCGGCGCGCCCGGAGGCAGAAGGACATGTACCACGTGGAAGAGGAGGAGCGTCGTCCCGCCAAGCAGGCACGTAACGGTGACCGAGGCCACGATTTGGGCCGTCTCGAGCGGAACTCCCGAGGCCAAGCCTATCCGCGTGGATGTCGCGTTCAAGGTCAGAGGCACGGAGGTGACTCTGGGTGCGGAAGAGGCAGTAACAATGGAAACGGAGGACGAAGGCCGGCGGAGACAACCGAGTATTCTACGGGTTCCACGGCTGGGTCTTCCATACCACTGCGGAATGCGATCTAGTCGCCGCCGCCCGAGCGATCAAGCAGCGGGGGCTGGCTACTAGAGCTGACGCCCCCGCGACACACGACCGCGTGGTAGCTCAAGAACGTCAGGCCCTGCCACCCCCGCCGCCGCTTCCGCTCCTTAGGGAGCCGCCAAAGCCAGTTGAGGATCCACAGCGCCGCATCGTGCACGCCATCACCGATGGCCACGCCCACACCTTCCCGTCCAAGCGACAGCGTCGGGCCTGCAAGCCGAGCAAGGGGCTACCGAGGGACGGCAGCAGGAGGCAGGCATGCTGGCAGCGTCAGTTGCTGCGGAGGTCGACGAGCTGGGCAGTGGTCTTGGCATCTCCGCTGCTCCTCCTGACTTCTCGGGCGGGGATGCGACGGCCGCCCGACTACGGTGGGCGATTGCGGTCGCCGCTGCCTCGAGGGACGCGATCCCGAGGCATGTGCAGGACTGCGCGCAGGTTTGCGCCGAGCTAGCTTTTTTGTGCCTTCGCAAGGTCGGCTGTGACCCAGCGGGAAAGTTTGAGGCAGAGGCGTACGTGGCTCTGAGCAAGAGGACCATCCTGGACTCCGTGCTCTTGTCCGGGACGGTTTTCAAGCCTTCTTAGACCACGTGTGGGACAAGCACGGCGGGAAGTACCTTGCTGTGCTTTGGAAGTCACAGTTCCTTGGGGGATCTTCTAGCGGGACGTCGGAGGGAGCCCGTGGCGAGCCAGTATTGCCCCCGTAGGTGTGAGGCTCACAGCTTGATTTTGTGCGTCATGTCTATATTGCCAAGTTTGCACCACCCTTTTGGTTTCGATTTCTACATGTGACGAGCTTAGAACTCGCTTTAGTCTTGTAGGATTCTCTTGTTTGGGTTGTCGCTGCATTGACGAGAGTCCCTTTTGCCTAGTGGTCTGTCTTTTGCTAGGGTTTATGTGGTCGAACTTTCTTTTGTAACTCTCAAGTGTCTTGTTAGTTATTAATGAAAATCCAGAAAATTGCCAGACTTTGCACTTGCATCTTGTGAATTATTTGTTATCTGGTTTGTAAGGTGATGGCTTTCGATGAAAAGTGGCAGCGGGGCGCCTAGGGACGGCACCCACTAGGCGTGAGTCTACCAAGTGCCATGCTTCATGCCAATTAACAAAAACTGAGCGACAAGATGATGACATGCGCGTCTTGAGCGACCGGAGGTCTGGGTGTTTCTTGTGGGCCTTGCTCAGCGCTCTCAATAAGTTTGAGTTTTCTCATTATAAGCGCATAGTTGTATCGGCTTGTATCGACTTGTACTAGATGTGCGATGGAAGGAGCGTTTACCAATTGAACGGTGCCGTACCCTCTCCCATCCAAAAATATTTAGTGCTCGATGGCGTGCTTGAGAGTGATTGTTCCTTTGTAGAATGCGATAAATAAAGAAATAAAGGTATCATTAGGTACGTGGCACCGTATTCGCCCCCCATCCAAAAACACTTAGTGCCTGATGGCGCGTGTAAGAACATTCCTGCCTTATCCTGACATACGTGTCTGGCTCGACGTCGCGGGGAGCTGTCGTCGCACGACCTCGGAGAGAAGGGACACTCTATCCCGGACGGAGGTGGCTCGACATCGTGGGGAGCTGTTGTCGCACGACCCTGGAGGGAAGGGACACTCTACCCCGGACAGAGGTGGCTCGACATCACGGGGAGCTGTCATCGCACAACCCCGAAGGGAAGGGACACTCTATCCCGGACGGAGGTGGCTCGATATTGCGGGGAGCTATCGTCGCACGACCCCGGAGGGAAGGGACACATTGTTCCGGATGGAGATGGCTCGACATGGCGGTGAGCTACCGTCGTACGACCCCGGAGGGAAGGGACACTCTGTTCCGGATGGAGATAGTGGATCCTTTTACTTGGGGCATGATGCCGCTGTTCTTAGTTTTCCATTAAGGCTTAACAACCTGGGGGCGCTAAGGCCGATTATAAAAGTGGCGACGGACGACATGTCGACCTCAAACTAAGTGAATGACCGAGCGGGGATAGTGACCGACGCAGCGGCTCTTCCCCTGGCTGTACTACTCAAAATACAAAAATACCGACGCAGCGGCCACATCTA
The DNA here is from genome assembly GCA_019208055.1 of Stipa capillata. Lineage (NCBI taxonomy): Eukaryota > Viridiplantae > Streptophyta > Magnoliopsida > Poales > Poaceae > Stipa > Stipa capillata. Next base: position 111,295 of record JAGXJF010005070.1, on the reverse strand, counting down.
GAGGAATTACAGCTACACATAGTATTTGCGGAGATTGTCAGCGTTCCAGCTGTGCTTTAACTCACCGCCGTCGAGGGTTGCCAAACGAAACGCTCCCGGATGGGTGGCGCGAACCACCTCATATGTTCCTTCCCACTTCGAGCTTAGCTTGCCGTCGGCCTCTGGGTTCGCCTTCTTCTTGAGCACGAGGTCACCGACGTGGATGGGTCGTGGACGAACGGTCTTGTTGTATGCCTTCGCCATGGTGGCCTGTTATCGATCGATGTTGAGAGCAGCCTCCTGCCAAATGGCATCAAGTGTTTCGAGGGCTACCTCAGTGGAGTTCTTGCCGATTACCATTGCAGTGCGCAGGGAATCAATCTTGATTTCTTCCAGGGTCACCGCCTCCTCTCCGTATAATAATTTGAAGGCTGTGAAGTCGGTGGCTTGACTGGCTGCCGTGCGGGTGGACCATAAGATGCTGGGTAGCTAATCCGCCCAGAGGCAAGTCAAAGAGGCATGTGCGGAGGCCTAAAAGGATGATACCATTGGCCCGCTCGACAGCGCCATTCGCCTTTGGGTTGGCCATAGAGGCGAAGCACAAGTTGATGCCGAGACCGATGCAGAATTTTTAAAAGGGTGTTGTGTCAAACTGTGTCCCGTTGTCGACGGTGAGTTCCCTCGGGACGCCGAAGCGGTAAATGAGATTCTTCCATACGAACCTCTGCACGACTGCCGATGTTATCTTGGCTAAGGGCTCGGCCTCGATCCACTTGGAGAAGTAGTCGACGGTGATGACGACGAACTTGAACCCGTGATTCCTTGACCCAAACGGGCCAACAAGGTCGACGCCCCAGCGGGCCAGTGGCCACGATGGTGGGATGGGCTGCAGCTCGTTTGCGGGGAGCTTCGTGCCTCGCCCCATCCATTGGCACGCAAGGCATGTTCTGACGAGACTTTGGGCGTCGCAAAGTGCGGTGGGCCAATAGAACCCCTGACGGAATGCCTTTGATACCAAGGCACAGGGGGCGAGGTGCGACCCACACAGCCCTTGGTGAATTTCACGGACCAACTCGAGTCCCTCCTCCTTGGAGACGCAGCAAAAGTAGGGTGCGCATACTCCGCATTTGTATAGAGCGTTGTCGTGGATGACGAATCCCCGGGCCCAACTCTTGAGCCTTTGCGCCCCTATGGGGTCAGCTGGCTCCGTCTCATCGGAGAGATAACTCATGATTGGGGCCCTCAAGTCTTGCTCGCATGAGACATACCTTAGGGAGCCCTTTTGTGGCGGGCTCCGAGATTACTTCATAGAAAGCCCCTTGGGGGATTTCGGTCTTCATGCTTGCGGCTCTTGCGAGACTGTCAGCGTCGGCATTAGCAGCGCGTGGGATGCTGCGAACGGTCATGCCAGTGAAGTGCTTCTCCATGGCCCGGGCCAGGGCCAAGTACTTGATCATCTTGGGGTCCTTGGCTTGGTAGCTTTTGTCGACATGGCTGGTGACGAGTTGCGAGTCGCTCTTGACGACCATCCTTCGCACGCCCGAGGCGCGTGCCTTTCGGAGACCAAGGAGGAGTGCCTCGTATTCCGCCCCTGTAACATCCTCAAATTTTGTGGGCTTAATTTCTTTTATAAAGAGAAGAGGATGTGCAACTATGTAATATATCTATGTATATTTTAATTGATTTTTATTTCAAATTAATTTAAGCTTTTGAATTAATGTGAGAGCTAATAATGGAGTTATTATTTTTAATTCACAAATATTTTTGGAAATTCTTTCTAAAAATATTTTTATTGGATTCCCTATGTTCAAATTGATTTACTGGAATTTTTTTTATAATTTTTGGAGCATATTGGAAGTCATTTTGAATTATTTTTCCTCTCTCTATTTGTTTTATCTAAATTTTTTCTTTAATGGGCCAGCCAGCCCAACCAGCCCATCAGGCCGGCCAGGCCAGCCAGGCCAACCAGCCCAAGCCGTGGCTGCCTTGCAACCAGCACGCGCGCAGCTTGCGTGTGAGCGCTGCGGCCGGCGGTTGCTCGGCTGCCTGTAGCGTGCGAGCGTTGTTCTTTTTACTGCCATTCTCCTCCGTTTCTTCTCCCATTTATTTCCTTTGCAACATTCTTTCATCTCCCCTGTCCCTTTCAGCCCTATAAAAAGGCCCCCTCTTCCTTGTTTTCTCTCCTTTGCTTCCTCTCCAAAAATTTCTTCTCCACCTCTTCTTCTTCTCCAACTCCGGCGACAACTCCGACGAGGAATTCCGGCAACCACGACGCGCCCCACACCGAGCGGTTGCTGTTGGAGCTTCCCCACGCCGTCGCGCATCTTCTACCACAAGCGAACACGAGCTTCGTCCACGACACCAACCATACCACGAGCTTCTTCCCCAACTCCGGCGAACTTCATCTCTCCTCCGTTTCTTCACCCTCGGTGAGCTCCTCTCCAATTCTTCACAGTGGTAGACTCCCATTGACCCGTAGAATGTTTTTCCCAACCTAATTTCACCTCTAGATCATCCCCTATGTGCAACCATGAGTTGAATTCATCCACAAACCCTTTGCTACAGTACATGCTATAGTAGCTACCATATGTTCTATCTTTTGGTCTATCACCCATATCCATGCAAATCTTGGCAAACCTATGATCTTAGTAGTAAAACGGAACCTTTAGAACCCCACGAGTCCACTGGTGCGATCGGATTTTGAATCCGACCGATAGATTTCAAATACCATTCGAATTTGTTCGAAATTCGACCAAATTTTGATCTAGTTTTTTACTGGTTTATTATTTTGAAATTATTTCTCTTTCAGTAAATTACTAGTATGCTAAGAAGTAGCTCTGTAGATTTTCATAATTTTTGGACTTGTGTAGAATTTCTGAAAATTAAAATAATCTCTGTTTTAATTATTAAAAATAGAAATTCTTTCTGTTATTTATATCCAATATTTGCCTAGGATCAGAGAACCTCATAACTAATTTACCATGTTAACCAAAACCTTTTTACTGCAAAGGTTTGAGCTCTAAAAATCAGGAAGGGTTCTAGGATCATTTAAAATAGATATTTAAATGCTGTTTTTAGTAATAGTTCCTTTATAAATCTATTTTAGCATGTAAAAATTCATGTCCAGTACCCAATGAATCATGTTATATTCTAGGAATGGTGTCAAGTCATGAGAACCCATTTAGCATAATTAAGTAATGTTACATGATGCTTTTAGAGTAGTTTTCATGCTTAGAATAATACTTTTAATGATTTAAAATATATTTACAGAACCTTGCCAAACATGAAATGTTGCTGGAATTGATATTAAGTCATGAGAATTTAGTAGTATGATTTAATAAGGTTAATCCCTATTTTCTATATAATTGTTACACTAGAAATGATAGAAATGGCTTTAATTAAATAATGTTAAGATTTAATATTATTATTAAATTAATTTTGGTACTTTTTTGGTACTGTTAACACATTCTAGGATGATCCGTGCTTAGTTAGCTTATACTAATGGTAGAGAATAGCTTTATGGCTAGATTCCAGTCTTTACAATAATAGAAAAGCATGTGTAAATATGGTTAGATGATTTTAATTTATTCTTACTGTTATTAACCATTATAAATATTTAGGTCTTACCTAAATATTTATTTGTGGTTAATTGTGAATTGTTATACCTTTTGTCATGATAAATAGCATGTTAGGGTATATGTTGTGTGTATATAAGAATATATATGCTATTACCCGAAAGGGGATATATATATATTATGTCTTATATATATTAATATATATTATATGTATATATGGTTATGGCCAATCTTAGTAGGCCTATTCTATCTTCTTCGCGATGACGCTATCGCGCCATCGTTCCATTCCACTCGTATCTTACCTTCGTCGTGCTTCTCTCTCGTGTTGCTTTTTGGAATGCTTTATTAGGGTTGTTATTTATTTGTTTTGCTCTCGTTGCGTTGCGACGATAGAGAGTGAAGAGACCGATCCAACATCCGGAGCAGTAGAAGAAGGCGAGTACTATCACGATGGCATGCCCCTCTTTCTTGATCATATTTGATCCTATATTTCTGAAAGTCATTATATTTTGTCATTTACAAACATGCGGGCCGTTTTAATCCAGTAGCTAGCGTGTCGATTGACATACCTTTACCTTTCCGCTTGTCGCCATTTTTAATTGATACCCTGAGTAGATTAATAGGTTTTATCCTGAATAGAGTAGAGAAAATGTTTAGCCCTGCTTAAATATATCCTTAGGTTGTTTTGAATTGCCTCTACGGAGGAATGAATTTCGAATCGATGATCCTTGTTGAAACTTGTTGAGCTCGCTGGGCTAGGGTTGAATGCCCGATGTTTCTTTCTCTCTCTATTCTTCTAAATTCTACTCCGGGTGAAACTTACCATCTGAAATGGTGCGGGCGGCAGCTGAATCATTGTTGAAGGAGCAAATGGTTGTCCTACCCGCAAAAGGCCGGTTTAAAGGAACCATTAGTCGTCCGTACTACTTAAGGCCGAAGTCTTGAAGTTGGAGAATTGTGACAGCAGTGCAACCACATGCTATATGGGCACTGGCTTGGTCAAGTAGGTTAGTCAGTCTTTGGTGCCGATGTTGCCGTACCGCAGAAGGGGTGGACGTAGCTACGAGGACCCTCGGCATAGATGGGGGGACCGGAGTGTGGGGATGTACTCTCAACTCCGGGCCAGACCCAGTGGGCATGTCACACCTTAGGGGGATCTAGCTAAACGACCTCGTCACGGTCACCCTGCCGACACACCGATGGGCGTGTGTACAAGCCCGATCAGCTTGGCATAAGGGGATGATCGTGTCATGTGGGTAAAGTGTACAAACTCTGCAGAGTAATAAACTAATCGATTAGCTGTGTCCACGGTATGGACAGCACAAGACTCATTCTTGATGAAATGGACCTGTCCCTCTCCCCCTATCCCCTGCTAATGGTACCTATGGTCGAGCTAAGGTAGGAGTCTTTGCTCGAATGTGTTGGTCGTGCACCACACATGATGAAAAACACCCCTGATATTAAAACTGCTTTATATCAAAATGCTGCCTTCAAATCTACTATAGTAATTCAACTAAAAGATTGCTTTACGCAACTAAACCATAAAGCCTTCCTTTGAAGCCTTGCATGTAGTATGGTAGGACCATCTACCACCAGGTGGCACGCTGAGTACGTGAAGTACTCATCGAGCATGTTTTGTTGTGGTGGTGTGCAGAGGAGTATGCTGAAGAAGGCGCCGATGAAGACATCTTCTATGATGATCCCGAAGAGTAGGTCGCGTGGCCTCCGTCAATTGCCTGTGGCATGGATGGAGCCGCTTCGCTTTTGTTTCCGCTATTTCCTCTGATGTAATAATGTCGTTAAGACATGGTACTTTGTAAGCCGTGTGGCATATCGTACTCAAATTAAGTTTTAACTTGGAATGTATGCAATGTTATTCATTTTGCCTGTGTATCGTCAGTGTGATCCTGAACTGACGAGGATGTACACAGGGGGGTCAAGTAGTTGAAACTAGACTCCCACAGCCCTGTTGTTAGCGGTCTTGAACTCAAGGCGCACGCTGTAGGAGGTGATGTTGCCCTCAGAGGACTCGAGGATTGCTCCGGCGCCGGCGCCTTCCGAGCACAACGAGCCATCGACGTAAATTGTCCACAGCGGGTCAGAGGGGTTCGGAAGCGTGGCGCGATCTGACGGGGCCCATTCTGCCAGGAAGTCCGCCAACACCTAGGACTTGATCGCTGTCCTTGGCACGAATTCGATGGAGAACGGGGCAAGCTCGGCTGACCACTTGCCAACGCGCCCAGACACTTCCTTGTTGCGAAGCATCTCACCGATTGGGAAAGCCGATGGTACTTGGACCGAATGGACAAGGAAGTAGTGTCGCAGCTTCCGCGATGCCATGAGGAGTGCGTATACAAGCTTCTCCAGCTCGGTTTACTACGCCTTCGCTCCCTGCAGCGCCCTAGACACATAATAGATGGGGTGTTGGGTCTTGTCCTTCTCCTTGGCAAGCACGGCGCTTACCGCCATCGGGGTGGCCGCAAGGTAAAGCAACAATGCCTCCCCGGGACAGGGGCTTTGCAGCAGGGGCGGCGAGGTAAGATATGTCCTCAATTCTTCCAAGGCGGCTTGGCTTTCACTCATCCACTCAAAGCTGGAGGATCCCCGCAGCGTTTTGAAGAGCGGGAATCCTTTTTCAGTCGAGCGAGAGATGAATCTACCCAACGCGGCGAGACGCCGTGTCAACTTTTGTACTTCTTTAACATTCTCCGATGGCCGCATGTCGAGCACGGCCTGGATTTTTGCCGGGTTGGCCTCAATACCCCTTGCCAACACAAGGAAGCCAAGGAGCTTTCTGGCCTGGACTCCAAATATGCACTTCTCTGGGTTAAGTTTCATGCCCGCCTTCTTAAGGTTATCGAATGTCTCTCGCAAGTCCGTGGCGTGGGTGTCGGAAGGGACGCTCTTGACGACAATGTCGTCAACGTACACCTCAATGTTTCCCCCTATTTGTGGTGCAATACGAGCCGCGTGAAGGTCGCCGCAGCATTCTTAAGCCCGAAGGCCATCCGAACGTAACAGAACGTTCCGGAGGGCGTGATGAAGCTCGTCTTCTCCTCGTCTTCTTTGGCCATCCATACCTGGTGGTACCTGGAGTACGCATCCAGAAAACTCATGAGCTCGCATCCCGAGGTGGCATCGACCAGCTGGTCGATCTGTGGGAGTGGGAAGTTGTCCTTTGGACACGCACGGTTGAGGTTGGTGTAGTCTACGCACATGCGCCACTTCTCGTTAGCCTTCTTGACGAGGACGGGGTTGGCGAGCCAGTCTAGGTACATGACCTCGCGGATGACTTTGGTCTTGTAGAGCTTGTCGACTTGCTCATGGGCCGCGGCCTGACGTTCTACGCACATTCTCCGGAGCTTCTGCTTCACAGGGCGTGCATCCAGCTTGACGTACAACCGGTGCTCAACAATCTCCCTGGGAATGCCGGGGAGGTCTTCGTGCTCCCATGCGAAGAGGTCGTGGTCGGACCAGAGTGCATCGAGCAGAGCCTCTGCGACCTTTGGGTCGAGATTCGCCCCAATGAGCATTGTCTTGATGGGGTCTTCCTCTGACAGTGGTACCACGTGCGTCTCGCCATCGGGCTTGGGCTTAGGGACCCACCACCCGGATGTTGGGGGGTCGGCAGCCTCTGGGGCGATCTTCGCACCCTCGGCCTCTGCATGAACGGTATAGACATAGCGAATAGCCGCCTGGATGTCGCTGTCGATTTTGCGGGATAAGTCTTGATCGCCTCGGACGGTAATGACACTGTAGGGGGATGGGATCTTCACGCAGAGGAAGGCATGATGAAGGATGGCACCAAATTTGTTCAAGGTGACCCGGCCAAGGATGATGTTGTATTGGTAGGGGAGGTCGACCACGTCGAAGACGATATTCTCCTAGCGCTTGCACTCCCCTTCCCCGAACTCTACCGGAAGCTCAGTCTTCCCGAGCCCCGGGACCGGCTCGCCTCTGAAGCCAAGGAGTGGGATGCCAGCGGGAGCGAGGCATACCCGCGATATCTCCATCTCTGTGAGGGTGGATGCAAATAGTATGTCCGCCGAGCTTCCTCTGTCGATGAAGACATGACACACCTCACAGTCATTTATGACCGCCGAGATGACGAGGGCGTCATGATGGGGGAGGCTGATCCCCGCGGCGTCCTCGAGGCCGAAGGTCACAGTAGCACCGACCCACGAAGGCAGCTCGATGGGTGGGGACGAGTTGATGTGTTGTACCTGTTGAGTATAGGCCCGACGCTGTCGCTTGGACGGGAAGGTGTGGGCGTGGCCACCGGTGATGGCGTGCACGATGCGGCGCTGTGGATCCTCAACTGGCTTCGGCGGCTCCCTAAGGAGCAGAAGCGGCGGCGGGGGTGGCAGGGCCTGACGTTCTTGAGCTACCGCGCAGTCGTGTCGTGGGGCGTCAGTTCTAGTAGCCAGCCCCGCTGCTTGATCGCTCGGGCGGCGGCGACTAGATCGCATTCCGCGGTGGTATGGAAGACCCAGCCGTGAAGCTCGCAGAATACTCGGTTGTCTCCGCCGGCCTTCGTCCTCCGCTTCCATTGTTACTGCCTCTTCCACACCCAGAGTCGTCTCTGTGCCTCTGACCTTGATCGCGACCTCCACGCGGGTAGGCTTGGCCGCGGGAGTTCTGCTCGGGACGGCCCGACTCGTGGCCTCGGTCACCGTTACATGCTTGCTTGGCGGGACGACGCTCCTCCTCTTCCACGTGGTACATGTCCTTCTGCCTCCGGGCGCGCCGGTCATAGGTTTCCTCTTTTGGCCCGGTGAAGGCTGCAAGCGCATGTGCCTCTGCCTGCCAATGGACCTTCCCGTCCTCAGACTTGGAGTAGGTGCGCATGATCTTGTACAGCTCCGCGACCATCTTGGGCTCCTTCCTATCGAGCTTTCCTGCCAAGTCAAGGTTATAGATCGCGTGGCGGGCAGCCTCGCATACACTCTTGTCGGTGATGTCCGGGATCTGGCACTGCAGTTGAGCAAAACATTGCGTGAAGTTGCGTATTGACTCGTCAGGGGCCTGCTTGAGGGAGAACAGGTCTGAGGAGGTGACTTTCTTATTCTGATGGCCTATGAAGTGGCTGGTGAGCTTGTCGCGGAGCTGTTCCCACGAATACACTGAGCGAGGAGCCAGCCCGAGGTACCATTTTCGAGCCAGGCCGGAGAGCACTAGTAGCAACCCCTTGGCCATGATTGCCTCGCTGCCTCCCGCTGAGGACACAGCGATCTCGTACACTCTGAACAACTGGACGGCATCGGTGTTCCCGTCGAAGCTAGCGATGCTCGGCGCTCGATACTTGCTTGGCCATGGCGTTGCTGCCAGCCCTGGGCTTAGCGGGTTGTACGTGTCGGTGAGGCCCGGGGCGTTTGACGACGGTAGGTAGGTTCTGATTTTGAGTTGGTGAGGGACGACGTTGGCGGACGGTCCGGCTACCCATCCCGGTGGTGGAGCTCTGGGCGCGGCGGAGGCGCTGGGACCCACGTAGGGTAGCGCTCCGTTGAACGACGCGGCGAGGCTGGGGCCTCCCCGCCTGGCTACACGACGAAGTGATGGAAGGGTTGGTAGCTGGAGCCTTCCCCCGCATCATAGAGGGATGCTGTGGCCATCTCTCGGCTGGCATCCAACTGACGCCGCAGGGCTGGGGCTTCTACGGAGCATGCTGGTACAGGAGGGATTGCTCTTGCGTGGCTATCATTCATGACTTGGCGGAGGGCGATGGCCTCCTGTGCTCCTGCCGGGGACGGCAGCCTAGCGCGCGCCTGGGACTCCGCTACCTCCCGCATGACTTCCTCGGCTGCGTGCGTGTTACGATGGGTTTGCTCTCGCGCTTTAGTTAGGGTCTCATCCAGACAGCGTCCACTACCGCTGCCTCGGCCGCTTGGCGGATCGGTGGGGGAGCCGCCGCGGCCCTCGCGTCGTCGCGTTCGGCGCGAAGCAGGCCTGCCTCAGCACGAGCATTGTTCGAGGCTTGGAGGGCCTCAGCCTTCGCCCTAATGAGCTTCTCCCTGAGCTCATTAGCTTCGCACCTCAGGGTTTCGGCCTCCGTTTCGACGCGTGCTTCTGAGTTCGCCGTGTCGATCGCGGCGGCGGGGAGTCCAGCAGCGCGAACGTCGGTTGATCGTCGGCTCGGAGGTTAGCGGCCGATAGGTCGTTAACGCGGGCGCCGGCCGCTAAGCTCCGTGGTGAGGGCCATGTTGTTCGTCCTGGCTCGACGGGTTGGGTTTGGTGTACGGGGGACGATCGTCCTAGCCTCACTCTTTCTCTTTGGCGCCATGGCTTTTTGCTCCAGTTCCCCACGATCAGCGCCAACTGTCGTAGATATAAGTCTAGACAATAAACTTATGGCACCCCCAGTCGGTTACGATGACCTCCAGGCATGCCTGAGGAGAATGAGCGAGAGCCAAGATGTGAAGTAGTCGTCGGTGTGACTTCGTATTCGTGTTCAGAGCATGGAATTGAGAGTTTACAAGTGAAGAAGCCCCCTCGTACACTACCCTCTAGGGGGGTATTTATAGGGTTTGAGGGAGGGGAAAATGCAAGATTACAGTTTTACCCCGAAAGTACAGGGCTATTACAAGGGCGTGATGGTCATTTCCCTACCCCTAAGGAATCTTGGGAGAATATACCCGGGCACCTTTAGGAGAATCTTCTGGAGAACGTAATGGCCTCGCGTGTGGACTCGTCGGGGACGGTCCTGACGCAGAGAGTGGGCTCATCGGGGACAGCCCTGACGCGGAGAGTGGGCTCGTCAGGACTGTCCTTGACGGCGCCGGCGTTTGCCCTTGACGGCGTCGGGTTTGTTCTTGACCGCGGAAGAAAACGTCGATTCGGGGTTGCGCGAGGACCCTCCCTCCAACGCCTTCCATCTTATTCTCATTGGGTTTCCAATCAGATTTTCTTAACCTTTTATCTAAAATAGGGAAGCCTAAATACCTCATAGGCAAAGTACCTATGTTGCATGTAAAAATCTGGCTATAAGTATCCTGTTTTAGACAAGCATCTCCAAAACAATATAGATCAATTTTGTGAAAATTGATTTTTAACCTAGATATATGTTCAAACAATAGAGCATTATTAAATTCCAATTCTCCTACTTAACTAAAAGTAGGGTGTAATTGTTCCTGATCTCATCGTCTGGGGATATGGGTAGAAGGACAACCCTAAAATGGCATTGACCTTTGCCATGTCGGGCGCTACCGGGACATTGTGCATGAAAGCACCTACACGGGAAGGATGAACATTCCCAAAGCAGCCTCCAAGGGCATATCACGGGAAGGACGAACATTCCCAAAGTAGCCTCCAGGGGCATATTGCTGGCTAGCCACGCTAGAGTCTATTTGCTGCTAGTTGTTGCTAGAATTGGGCTAGACCTCCATCACATTGGACCTTCTGTCAGGGGTAGCTGTTTTCGTCCAGATCTTTATTACTCCGGGCCTTCGGTCGGGGGTGGCCGTTTTCATCCAGAGTTGACGATTGCGTCAAGCCGTCAACTCAGGGTAGAACGGAGATCCCCGACAACATACCCTAACAATCTAAATCGTTGCAATATTAATTGCTTGGGCAAATTAAAACCGTGGCAACATAAATTTCCTATCGCAGTAAAATGTTTTTAGTTGTGCCATAATCAATATTTATTGCTATATGAACCAGCTATTACCACACTTCAAATTTTCATGGCAATATCAAGATTATATTGTGAGTTTTTTTTCCTATCCTTTCGACGGCTATAAATCGTTACAATATATATTAAGCACACGATATTAAAATTTGTGGTAGTAGATATAACTAACAGCAGGCAATAAATTTGTTATAATATGTGAGTCTTGTATTATGCGATCTAAACTGCTCATATCTATTTAGACCGCTTAGCAATACATCTATACGATCTATGACACGATCCGTGGAGAGAGCACTCAAAGGACTCCAGGACCTTCTAGAGAGATGATTTAAAACGTCCAAAACACACAAAATTAGCGTCTATATATAGTTCTTATCTGTAGTCGGTCATTGAATTTTTTGACTACTATTGAAATAATATTTCGGCACTCACCGAAGTCACGGAATAATTTCTGAAATTCCGGCGAAGTTTCAATAGAAAGGTGAACTCTGTCCAGGATATCGGCTTAAGTTCAAAAGATGGAAACATATATCAACTAAATTAAGCTCTTGCGCATCGTATATTATTTAGGCATCTTTCCGGAAGATAGCTCTTGCGTATACAAGTATCAGTAGGGCCGCTCCCCGGCGTAGTTGCCGGGAGGGAAGTACTTGCAGACAGCTACGGTGTCAAGGGCGTCCCGGCACAAGCGCGTGGCGCAGCCGAGCTGCCGCGTGCTGTTCCAAACCACCTGCGTGTAGTCCCCGCATATCTTGCCAGGCGCGCACGAGTTGGTGCGGCGGTCGTACCACCGCCCCTCGTCCACCCACGCGGCCGCCGCGGCCGCCGCGCTCTGGTACCCGCTGCCCCAGAAGAGGTTCCGCCCGTAGATCCCGTCGGTGCCCCGCGCCATTGGCAGCCGCCGCAGGTCGCAATGGATGCTGAGCTCACTCGCGTACTGCATGGCGTCCAGCTGGACCGTCCAGTTCCACGCCAGCGGTGGCACACCGACCGCGGCGCGCGCGTCGTTGTGCACCTGCAGGAACTGTATCCGTGAGGGGATGGTGGGGGCCTCAACGGCGACACCGTTGTTGCCGGGAATGCTGATGGCTGCGGCCGGCGATATCGAGGCCGCTAGTGCAAGTGACAAGATGGCGAGGCAGGAGAAAGGAGACATGGTGATCGAACTGCTGTATTGTGAGTTTGATTTGGTGAAGTTTGTAGAGGAAGTGCTGTGATTATATAGGAGTGTGTGATTAATTGTGCGGGTCACACAAGCGTTTGGATTTTAGTTTGCACCGCATGCTTCGGTTTGGACATTGGAGAGTTACGTTAGTTTGTGTATTAATTTGAAGCGTTCAGCTTTGAGAGTAATGGCTTCTCTGGGTTTGCTGCAGCTATCGACATGAATCACCGGCTATTTTCTTTCTTAAAGGATCTTTAGTCTTTGAATTAATTGATAGCTTGTGGTTTATGTTTTTAACTAGCGTATTGGAAAACCGTTTTGCCTCAAAACCATGCTACGTACATAATATTATGCGCTAGGGCTAGCTGCAGTTCTGCGCCGCATCGGGCGCTTTGTATGGCCGTCGGTAAAAGATTCCTCCCCGTTACGTGGCGATAAGAACAGATTATCCACAGGAAAGACTAGATCAACTTAACATGCTTGTTGGTAAAGAAGAAAGAAATAAACCAGGCACGTGACAACAAACAATACAATTACGAGGTAAGATTCAGAGGTGAAAAGATCCAGTCTCAGGTGGGAGATGGAGATTCTGCTTCTCGGTGCTTCAACTAATGCATCCGGCGTGATCAACGAGTTGCATTACAACTTATTCATCGGAAACCTAAGTATTTCTATAATCTTAGATAGTCAAATACTTCTAAATTTGATCACCAATATTAAAAAGTTAGCAATATTTACAAAAACAATCGACACTACTAAATTCATCATGAAATATGGTTTAGTAATACATAATTATTTTTATTTCAAACAATATATTTAGAAATGGTGGATGGTTAAAGTGTTACCAACGTCTAAAACTACTTAAATTTTAGATTAAAAGGAGTACAACGCACATATAACAACTCAACGTTAAGAGGATATATAGTTGTTGGTTCGAGCGAGATTTACAGGGACATGATAGGGTTAGCTGGCTAGTAACAGCCGCGTCCATCATAACTAGACAACGATCGATCGATATACTCTAACATGGAGAACTGAACGACGCCTGGCCAGCTGCTTCGTCCGGAGAAAGTATATATATAGCCGTACGTTGATGGCAGATGATCTTCCTCCCGGCCGGAGCGGCAGGTTGGCGTTGCCGATGTCGTACTAGAGGATGCACTCCCGGTGATCAGCCACGTACTAGCTAGGACCAGGGGGTCTTAGCGATATTTTCAATCATCGGAGCATTGCTGGTTATACCGGATAAAGCATCTCTGGACATTTGGTTCAACTTACTAGCATGAAGGAAACGCAGCACGTGATCTGCTACAAGGTCGGTGTTTTTGTTCACCTAAATTACCCACAGCAAAAAAAAACCAGATCAACTAAATAAGCTGGTAACCGAGAAATGAATAAACTAGGCACCTCGTGACAACAAGGTAAGATTCAGAGGTGAATCTGCATCTCTCAGACTGGGCACATTCTCGTGAATTAAGCCAAGAAACAGGAACATTTAACGAACCACGTGTATAAGCAGTCCGTACTTAAGGAATCCATGTATAGTCATAATGGCAAAACATAATTGCTACCGAAACGGTCTTTGCAACTAGTTCAAAACGGCTATCTCAGTCAGTTTTAGATCTAGCTATAGAGAAGGAGAGCTAATAATACACGTTACAGCTGTCGGTTTGCAAACCAACTGGAATAATACTTCTTCAGTCGGTTCAAACCATAAACTGACTCTGATACTATATTATCACAGTCGGTTCCTCGGGCAAAATCGACTGGGACAATATAGTATCTCAGTCGGTTTTTTCTTTGAACCGACTAGCTTAGTGCATTATTTTAGCCGGTTTGTGTATCAGAACCAGCTACGATATTATTTGGGACAGAATTCAGATTATATATTCCAAAATTTTCAGATCATCCCACAACATGTATCATACATATTCACATGCACATTAACATTCACGTCACATTTCAATTTATAAATGAACTCAAGTAGATAGAAATTCAAATTTTGAATAAGCACATCGATCACATTTCAATTGAGTTCATATATAACACATTTAAATACACAAGTATATCTCATTAAAAATGTCTCAATCATGGTAGAACTCGTCGTTTGGTTTGATGACGTCCGCAACGATGAAGCCCGCCATTTCGTAGAACTCGCCGTAGAGAGATGAATATAACACAATCACTTTCTACTACAACATCAATAAGGGTGCAATGGGATCGAATACGATCGGATACTTCGTAAACCATATTTATTTTTATATTTTTACTCGAATACGGTATCGGAGCGGATAGTGTCAGAACCGAACACGGATACAGATAATGTCGGTAACAAATATGATACAAACAATTATCAAATTCAGTATGGTAACAAATACTTTGTCGGATATCACATGAAAGATAGAATTCATATAGCACGCACATAGACCATTCAGGTCGATATGTTACAAAATAACAAAAATAAGTTCAAGAAGTGCATCAATGATAGACGAAAGCATGGAGTATCATATATAATTATTTTACCCGACATGACAACACAAAGATAGTTTCATAAGACCATGAGTGACAACGACATAATAAACTATCATATAATTAAGACATAAGTGGTATTGTCGCAGTTCTTCACATGACCGCTTCTTTGCTAAATTGCAAGCCACTCAATCGCTCCTGTCATCGGACTGACTCATCACCTCATGGTTCTTATCATGGTCCTGAAAACAATAATTGAGTGAGTGGACACACGAGATAGCCTACTACGCTTACCAAGTGAGTCAACACATGTTGTAATCAAGAATGCATCTTATCAAAATTTTGTAATGTTTATACATAACGCACCAAACAAAGAGAACCGTAGCTAGTATGAACTCAGTCAAGAAATACTACAAATTTATGATGGATAAGTAAGAGACTACCACATGTCAATATATAGTTTTGCAGATTGATATCCTCCCATAATCCCATAGACTGACAAGTGGGCATTGACTCATTGACTGCGGTACATAGTGCAAATCTGTACTGATTGTGCTATAGACAAAATGCATCAACAAAGTTTAGGTTGGTTGAGTTTGGGTTGATCGACATTTCTAAGCACCACATTTAAATGTTTCAAAACTATGCAAGGAGAGATAAGGAACAATTATGGTTATTTTTTAGCCAGTTTTTCAGTCAACAACAGCAGAAGAATAAGATCTGACTGTATTCTGCTTGCTAAATGCTTCATACTAGATGATCTGTGCTATAACTTGTTGCAAAAACAGAGATTTCTACTAAGAGTCAATTCAGAACTTATTCTTGTGCTGTTGCCCCAGGAAAAACCTTGTTGTCCCAGGAAGAACCTTGCTATTGCACAATACACATTCTAATAAGAGTGCTTTCCTCCACAGCCTAAGAAAATAGAGAAAGCGTAGAATCATTTTCTCTTTTCTTTCTATAAGAAAATTGGCTTTAAGACACTTTACTTGGTTGGTATTCGTCCGAACACACCGTAAAATTGTACTGATTGTGCTAGGCAAAATGCATCAACAAAGCAATAACTAATAAGACTCCAACTACAAAAATATAATGCTAGGTAAAAAAAACCCTCAACGAATGGTCTTGAAGCAAATAGGCTGCTGTGCCAACACGTCCAAATCATCTATGAGGGATGCAATCTTCTTCTTAGGAGCTGAAAATTCCCATTTCACAATTATAGCAACATATGAATTATTGAAAGAACAAATAAAAATACATGATGTACGAAGGAAATGACTTAATAAATTATTATTACCTCTTTTTCCCACAGCTGTCCAGTCCTTAGTACAGACAAGTGCTTCAACCACCTCAGGGTTGAGATGAGTATGGAATGGATCAAGAACACGCCCACTAGCACTAAATGCCAACTCTGAAGCAACGGTTCACACTTGAATAGACAACACATCACGAGCTAGCCAGGAGAGAATATGATAAATCCCTTGTTTGACCCTTCACCATTACAATATATCAAATGACCCATCAATCCACCGTATTGGTGCCTCTCCCATGTATCTTTTCCAACTCTGATTTCTCAACAACATGACTAAATTCATCATCATACAAGAAGTCATCAATGTCATGGCCCAAATCATCATTATCGTGTGGCTCAGAACCTTTGCTAGCTCTTGCAACACATGATTTTTGAACCTCTTCTGTGTAGACTTGCAAGTTCTGAAAAACTTGTTAACCACACCCATGAATTCACTAATTTCATTCTCATGCTCAAATCTGATAGGATAAATCTTCTTAAGAAAGTACTCTACAAACTTATGTTTGTACCTTGGATAAAGAAAGCATCCTACAGCAAGAGCTTTGTTGGACTTACCCCAATACTTGTCATATTTCTTTTCCATGGCCTTTGCCATATTGGAAATGACATCATCTTCACTAAGACATCATTCTGCAATTGTTAACTTGATCTCACAAATTTCCACCAAAATAGATTTGCTATAGGATACAAACTTCCAGAAAATAGTTCAGTAGCATTATATAACTTCTTCAAAAGTTTAATAAGAGTCGATGTCATATCCCACTCTTTATTTGTTGGAGCACATTTCTTGTATCTATTATTATGCGAGAACAATAGCTTATCAAAAGCCTTCCTATGGTAAATAGCATTTGCCAATATTAGGTATGTGAAATTCCACCTAGTTGAAACATCTAAAGAAAGACCCCTTGTGACATCCAAGCCTTTTTCTTTGAAATTCCTCCCATTGTAATGAGGAATTCTTCAAAATTACAATAGTAGCTCTAATATTACTCATATAGAATGCAATTACTTTCAAGCCATCTTGAGCAACAAGGTTCAAAATATGACATAAACATCTGACATGAAAAAAGATATCATCACATATTAAGGGCGAAAGCTTGTTTAGTATTGGAACAATTTCTTCAACACATTTATCATTAGAAGATGCATTGTCTAAAGTGAGAGCAAATAATTTCTTGTCAAGGTTCCATGTCATCACACTCTTGATAAACTCATTGCGTAGCTTTTTTCCTGTATGACTACCTTTGACATGCATGAACTTAACAATCCTTTTTTGTATCTGTTAATTATCATTTATCCAATGCACAATAATGCACATATAACCTTTATTTTGATTTGATGTCCACATATCCATGGTTGTGGAAAAGCGAGATGAAGCAGAATTGAAATGAGCATACAATTTGTCTAAAATAGGGAAGCCTAAATACCTCAAGACAAAGTACCTATGTTGCATGTAAAAATCTGGCTATAAGTATCCTATTTTAGACAAGCATCTCCAAAAAAATATAGATCACTTTTGTGAAAATAGATTTTAACCTATATATATGTTCAAATAATAAAGCAAAGTTTTTATTAAAATCTAATTTTTCTACTTATCTAAAAGTAGGGTGTGATTGTTCCTGATCTCATCGTCTAGGGATATGGATAGAAGGACAACCCTGAAATGGCATTTGACCTTTGCCATGTCCAGCGCTACCGGGACATTGTGCACGAAGGCACCTACACGGGAAGGATGAACATTCCCAAAGCCGCCTCCAAGGGCATATCACGGGCAGGATGAACATTCCCAAAGCAGCCTCTAGGAACATTGTCCACTGACTGCTGAATCCATGACATTACGCAAGTATCCAAGTGAGACAACCTGAAACTATTCATGTTAAACCAAATTCTGTTCGTGACCGAAAAAAAAAGTTCTGGAATGAATTGTTAGCTAGCTAGCAGCATCCGCTCTTACACTCTGTTTTGAACGGCTGTCATACACTCCGTAATTTCGAAATTCCTTCACCTTTGAATAGTACAAGGTCTTTGTAGTTGCTTGCAAATGATCCGAAGTGACAGCCTGGTACACATACAAACTGAAGCCTTGGCTTTTTCAGTCATAAACAAGAACAATGCATAACATACATGAGTTGTTGCTGACGCTAGCTTACACTGCATTCTAGAAAAAAAATATCAATATCTCATAAACAAGAACAACGCCTTATTTTTTTCATTAACAACCGATAGTGTTGTTTGGAAACACAAATACATGAGGAACACAGCTGATGAGAACCAGGGGCGGACCCAACACAAAAAATAAGCCGGGACCTAAGTGAGTGGGGGCATTGTTGTTGGGCTGACTGTATTAGACTCTACAACTAGAAATTGCAAAATTGATTGAGCTTAGCCCCCACTCACCACTACGTAGGTCCGTCCCTGATGAGAACTGAGCAACAACTAATTCAGTACATGAAAGCATATTACTGTTAAAAAAAATCTGGCCCCTCAGGTACATCCTTAAAAAAAAATCGATGTGAGTTAAATACGAAGGAATTAAACCATGACATCGAGGGGCCTCTTGGGCGGGTCGAGTACACTGGCCGCGTCAATTTCAAGATCAACGGCGAGCCACGGCACACCCATGTGATCCAGGCGGCGGTGCAGAGACTAGACTGCGCAGGTGAGCGGCAATATAAGTAGCTTCCTCGTGCTAGCCACAGGTCGCCGCCATGGCGCTCGAGGGCACGCAATGTACCTGGCTAAGGGCACGCACCGCCGATGAGTCGCCGTCGCCTGTGATGGTGCCTCCTCTTCTTTTCCTTAAGAAAATAAAGCTTGCTCGATCAGCTCCTAGGCCACGTGGGCTCGATCCTAGCTTGTCCGCACGTAAGATTTTAGTAGAGTATTACGCAAGAATAACCTAACATTATTGCTAGACTAATTAGCTGCTAGCTGTTGCTAGAATTGGTCCGGATCTCCATCACCTTAGACCTTCTAAAAGGCGTAGCTGTCTTCGTTTGGATCTTTATCACCCCGAGCCTTCTGCTGGGGTGGCCGTCTTCATTCGAAGTCGATGATTGCACCAATTTAGGGTAGAATGGAGATCCCCTATAACATACCCTTACAATCTAAACAAGTGCAATATCAATTGCTTGGGCAAAATTAAAACTGTGGCAACATAAATTTCTATCACAATAAAATGTTTTTAATTATGCCACAATCAATATTTATTGCTATATGAACCAGCTATTACCAAACTTTAAATTTTCATGGCAATATCAAGATTATATTGCGAGTTTTTTCCTATTCTTACGACGGTCATAAAACGTTGCAATATATATTAAGCACACGATATATCAAGCAATAAATTCGTTGTAATATGTGATTCCTAGCTTGTAGTATTCGATCTAAACTACTCATATCTATTTAGACCGCTTAGCAATACATCTCTATGATCTATGACACAGTCCGCGGAGAGACGCACAAAAACGTCTCCAGGACCTTCTAGAGGGATGATTTAAAACGTCTCAAACTCACAAAATTGGCGTCTATATATAGTTCTTGTGTGTAGTCTGTCATTGAATTTTTTGACTACTATAGAAATATTTCGGCACTCACCGAAGTCACGGAATAATTTCTGAAACTCCGGCGAAGTTTCAATGGAAAGGTGAACATTCTCCAGGATATCGGCTTAATTAAGTTCAAATGATGGAAACAAATATCAACTAAATTAAGCTCTTGCGCATCGCATATTATTTAGGCATCTTTCCGGACGGTAGCTCTTGCGTATACAACTAATCAGTAGGGCCGCTCCCCGACGTAGTTGCCGGGAGGGAAGTACTCGCAGACAGCTACGGTGTCAAGGGCGTCCCGGCACAAGCGCGTGGCGCAGCCGAGCTGCCGCGTGCTGTTCCAAACCACCTGCGTGTAGTCCCCACATATCTTGCCAGGCGCGCACGAGTTGGTGCGGCGGTCGTACCACCGCCCCTCGCCTACCCACGCGGCCGCCGCGGCCGCCGCGCTCTGGTACCCGCTGCCCCAGAAGAGGTTCCGCCCGTAGATCCCGTCGGTGCCCCACGCCATTGGCAGCCGCCGCAGGTCGCAGTGGATGCTGAGCTCACTCGCGTACTGCATGGCGTCCAGCTGGACCGTCCAGTTCCACGCCAGCGGTGGCACGCCGACCGCGGCGCGCGCGTCGTTGTGCACCTGCAGGAACTGCATCCGTGAGGGGACGGTGGGGGCCTCGACGGCGACACCGTTGTTGCCGGGAATGCTTATGGCTGCGGCCGGGGATATCGAGGCCGCCAGTGCAAGTGACAAGATGGCGAGGCAGGAGAAAGGAGACATGGTGATCGAACTGCTGTGTTGTGAGTTTGATTTGGTGAAGTATGTAGAGGAAGTGCCGTGATTATATAGGAGTGTTTGATTGATTGTGCGGGTCACATAAGCGTTTGGATTTTAGTTTGCACCGCATGCTTCGGTTTGGACGTTGGAGAGTTACGTTAGTTTGTGTGTTAATTTGAAGCGTTCAGCTTTGAGAGTAATGGCTTCTCTGGGTTTGCTGGAGCTATCTCGACATGAATCGCCGGCTATTTTCTTTCTTAAAGGATCTTTAATTCTTGAATTAATTGATAGCTTGTGATTTATGTTTTTAACTAGGGTATTGGAAAACCGTTTTGCCTCAAAACCATGATACATAATATTTTGCGCTAGCGCTAGCAGCAGCTCCGCGCCGCATCGGGCGTTTTGTGTGGCCGTTGGTAAAATATTCCTCCCCGTTACGTGGCGGTAAGAACAGATTATCCACAGGAAAGACTAGATCAACTTAACATGCTTGCTGGTAAAGAAGGAAAAAATGAACCAGGCACATGACAACAAACAATTCAATTACGAGGTAAGATTCAGAGATGACAAGATCCAGGCTCAGGTGGGAGATGGGGATTGTTCTTGTCGGTGCTTCAACTAATGCATATATATAGCCGTACATTGAGAACTGAACGACGCCTGGCCAGCTGCTTCGTCCGGAGAAAGTATATGTATAGCCGTACATTGATGACAGATGATCTTCCTCCCGTCCAGAGCGGCAGGTTAGCGTTGCCGATGCCGTACTCGTGCACGAACCACCTACTCCTGCCGATGGTAGCAAATGAACCAGCTGGTCGCCGTCTTGTCTAGCAGGAGGACGACACAGCTATATTACACGCCAGCAGGTCGGGCAAAATCCGCTTTTATCCCCCTGCCGCTGTTCAATGGCAAAAATAACTCCCTTAAAAGGCAAAACCAAAAATAGCACCGTCGTTCACTCATACGCCGACATGTGTCACGTGCCGCAGCTCCCAAGCACAGCATCATCCTCCCGCAGGTCCAACTTGTGGCCCTTGCACGGAGCCCGTGACCATCCCCTGCCATGCGCCTGATCCGCGGCCCGAGCCTGCTGCAGGTGGGGTTTGCGGTAACCCACTTGCCACAGGTCAGGCCTACAGCACCCGAGTGCTACCCGGCGGCCCTCCCGCACCCGCCATGGGTCCCACCCGCGGGATCCACTGCCAGCTCAATTCCCGGCCTTTTCTCGCATAAAAATTGGTGCGCATCAAAATACGTGCTTGGTTAATTTCTTGCCGCAGGTGTTTCTCTTTTGGGCACTGTTCTCCTCACAGTACATGCTGTCCTGCCCGTGGCTTTTTTTTACTGTCGTGAAAATCTTGGACTACAGCTCCGTCAGATTGCAGTGTACTCATTTTCCTGTTTTTGTTTCAATTAGATTCCCTCTCACTCTATATAAACCACATCCTTCCTCCTCATACCTCATCCCACAGAGCTGTCTATCTAGGCTAAACTCTCTCAGCTTCCCAGTGCACTCCCAGTGATCAGCCACCTAGGGAGTCTTAACGATCTTTTCAATCATCGGAGCATTGCTGGTTATACCAGATAAGGGTCCGCTTTGTTGAAGCTTCTAAGCAATTTCTGCCCTTGAATAAGCTAGAAGCTCTACCAAATATGCTTTTTTAAGGTAGGTTAATCCATAAACCTCAACAATTCTGTACATATGGAAAAAAGCTACCTCGCACCAGCTTCGTGAGCTTCTCCACCCATGTGATATCAGTTTGCCCTCGAACTTCTCTAAAATTACGACCGAAATGCCACTACGGTTATACCCAATCCCACCCGAATCTGCACGCGGATAGCCCCCTCCCCCTTCCGGCCTCCGCCCTCCCCTCCCTCGAGTAGGCCCTCCCCCGCTCTAGCTCCACCACACCACCCTCCCCTCCCCCACTATAGCCTCCTCGTACCGCCGTCGCCTCCCTCGAGTAGGCCCTTCCCCGCATTGGCATCGCCTCCCCTGATCCAGTGCTCCCCTACGTCGGCATCGCCTCCCCCCTGCTCCACCCTTCCACCCCCCACCCCGCGCCGGCCCCGACCGCGCACTGCCCCCCGAGCTCGCCGCCCCCGTCGGCCTGGCCCCGTGCTCGCCGCCCCTGTCGGCCCAGCCCCGTGGTCGCCGTCCCCGTCCTCGGCCTTCGTTGTGCCGCCCCCTCACGCGCCGCCCTCCCCCGCAATGTCCTCCTACTCGGCCTCCTGGCACTGACGGCATTGGTGGCCGCTTGGTTGCCGTGGGTCATCACCTCCGCCACCCCTGCAGTCGCATGCAAAGGACCTCCCGGCGAGAGTGGCTTGCTCCATTGCTTGGCTCCCCGGCGAGGTGGTTCCCGAGAAGAAGGTGATTACTTGCTCCATTGCTTGGCTGCACATGTAATGCCAGAGAAGAAGGTGGCTTGCATATGTTTTCTTTTGTGATTGGTTACTTACCTCTCGCTTGCTATGCAATGTCAGAGTGACCTAGAGCAAAATATGTGGTGGTGATTAGCTGCACAGGAGCAAGGCCAAGGAAAGGTATGCTTGTGTTGTATTCATTGTATGAAAAATGGAGTGACCGCATGATTGTCTGCATGAATAATGGAGTGGTTGTTTTCGTTGTATGAAAAATGGAGTGGTTGTATTTGTTGTATGTATAATGGAGTGGCTGCATGAAAAATGTTTGTGTTAGATCAGAAGTGAATTGATTATTATTGCTATAGGGCTTTGATAATAGCAAAAGGCAGAACTTTGATTTAGATGTGTATGGTATTTCTCAATTTGTTTACTTGAATACACAACCATGTAATTTTAAAACTTGAACTACATCCTCATTGTTTTTGGAAGAGTTATAATTATTAAATGTTCTTATATTAGATGGAAAAAGAGAAAGCCACGAAAGCAACTTGGGATCCGGTTGCTCATAAAATATTCATTGACATTTGTATTGAAGAAGTGCAAGCTAACAACAGACCTACACAATTTTTGAACACCACGGGGTACAACAATTTGATCACTAAGTTCAGTGCGCGTGCAAAGAGAGATTACACGCACAAGCAATTTAAAAACCAGTGGGAGATACTCAAGAAGGATTACAACATTTGGAAGACATTGAATCAATAGGACTGGGTAGGGATCCTAACACCGGAAATATTGCCGCCAGCGATGAATGGCAGGAAGAAGAGATAGAGGTACACAACTGATTCAATTTTCATTAATTTTGTTTTGTGTAATTTCGCTAATAAACACAATTGTCGTTTTCCCTTTCAGAAATGTGCAGATGCAGCGAAGTTTAGACTTGTGCCACTTGCGGACGAGGACAAGATGAGACAAATCTTTGACATACTCAGCGTCACAAGTGAGCATGCAATGGCTCCAGGGACGACTCCTATAGTTGGGGCATCACATGTTAACCTTGAAGAAAGTGATGTTGGTTCAGGGTATGAGGGGCTAGATGGTGATGAGGCAACACCAAGCATGCCAAGAAAGGAAAGAAGAGGTACACGGGATATTCACCTAATCCTAAGTAGGGGTGGCTATCGAGCCAACTCGACTCGACTCGACTCGACTCGTAAATACTCGTTAACATAACGAGCCAGCTCGACTCAACTTGTTAACGAAACGAGCTAAAATACGAACTCGGCTCAACTCGTTAATTACTCGAGTAGCTCGTTTAACTCGTTAATTACTCGTTAATGAGTTCAACATTGTTTCTCAAAAATTGCAGGGAGAGAATTGGGGAATTGAGGTTTGTCGGTTGGGCCGGACGTTGTTGGGCCAGATTATTTTTGGGGCCTACCAGGTTAAACGAGTCAAACGAGCTACTCGAGTACTCATTAACTCGGCTCGTTTAACTCGTTAAACTCCAACTCGACTCATTTAACTCGTAAACTCCAACTCGGCTCGACTCGTTAAGGACCGAGTTCGAGCCGAGTCGAGCCGAGTTTTCGAGTACTCGTTTAACTCGCGAGTTTCGAGTTATATGTCCACCCCTAATCCTAAGCCTCCAAAGAAGAGTAGTGGCAAAGATTCTCGATTTGAGCGTATTCTTGACATGTGGGAGAAGGATAGGGAGGAGACAAGCAAAAATTCTATGAACTCCACATCAACAAGAACCGCCATACAACAATGCATAAGTTGCAACGCTTTAAATATGTGTTTCGATGTATTATCATAACAACGCATATATGTGTTGCAAACCTCATCCGTTGTGGATCATACAGATAGCAATTGATAGTATGCGTGGCTATCTATTTGTTGCCAACTCTATCCGTTATGAATCATTAGGTCGATAGCACACGTAGTAGTTTTGATCATTTCAGTTATGTAAAGGCTAAATGAGAGGAGAGAACCCTTGCTGTAATACCTTGAATTTCAAACTATTAAATTAAGCAAGAATATGCATTGATCAACAAGAAAATTAATTACCTCATATTTATTCCAAAATTTTGAAATAAGGAATAAATGAAGAATATTGAGATATGTAGAGGAGGTGACATTAACATATCAGGAGAAGTAATATGTATTGACATTGCATTTATCAATTAAGAATAAATAAAATAATCAACAATGGAAGAAGAAACAAAAGAAATAAAAGGAAAACCTAGGAATTGAGCACAGGACCTGCCGTTGGTCAGCCTAGTGCCAAACCAAGTAACCCACACATAGTTTGTTGTCATATTGGTCTCACTCGTCGTAACACGGCCACTGATCACTGGAGTGCCACCACCACCGGCCATCACCTCCACCACGCCAAGCTACTGCCAATCTCCACCTAAGGGCACTACAGCTCCCTTGCTTGCTACCAGGGTAGTGCTTGGGAAGGAAGAAGAAGCAAGGAAAATGAAGAGAGAAAGGAAGAAGAGGAAGGAGGATCTAGGCTGTCCAAGGAAAGAGGAAGGAGAAGGAAGGAGAGAAGAGGAAGAGAGGAAGAGAGGAAGAAGAAGAAGAAGAAGAAGAAGAAGAAGAAGAAAAAGAAGAGGGCCTTTTGTGGAATCCGTCCAATTCGTCCCAAATTCGTGGTTCCTCGCTCAAGGCAGCAGCCGACGGTATTTTGAGCTATTAGGTTCATGATTAATCTCAAATTTGAGCTATTAAAGTTGGGCTTATAATTAGATTCGTGGTTAATCTCAAATTTTGGTGCTGTTTTTGCTTGTTCTAACCTAAAATAACTCATTCCTACCAAATTAATGTACAAGAGCATTTCATATCATGTGCATGTGTATCTCTAATTTTAGTGTGATGAGATTTAAATATGTTCTTTTAATAAAACATGGCTTTTAGCTTAGGAATAGTCTTTAGGGACTCGGGGTACAAATTACATCGATAATTTGATATGAAAGTCGCTTTATAGCCTTACCTAGGAGATTTGATGTTTTGATCTGGACTAGAGCATTTTGCATTACTGTACAACTATATGATTCATACTATGTGTGCATGCATGTTCCTCACAAAATTTCATTGATTTCTGTGAATAAATTTTGGAATTTACAAGTCTTTTGTTCACATTTCTTATTACCTTCAATCAGTACATGTGGCTCCTTGTTAATTGGAAATTACCTGACATATATTGCAGGACTACATCGTTTCTCCCCTATTTATCTATAACATTTGCATGGAATCATTTCCTGATATGGTGCTCTTCTCAATTATTAAGTGTTTTCCCATTTCATATACATGTGTACTGCAAATTATTGTGCCTTGCGTTTTGTATGGCCTATTATAGGAGTCAATATTAAGTAGAAAACTACATTCAATGTAAAAAACCTAAACTATGTTTTTTTCCTTAATCTACAATCTAGCTGAATAATTATGAACCATTTCATCGCGAGAAGACATGAGTATTGTTTGTAAGCTTGATGCATTTTTCAAGTAAGACTCATCAATTTGAAGTACATTAGGCATATTACTTTTGGTAATTGATCTTGAAGTCATATGTATAACAACTATCATTTTCTTATCATAAGCGCAAGTTGGAAAAAGATAAATAAAAACTGTAAGATAAAAAACACGTGGCAATGCCTGTGATTTTATACAGTTATAGCAATAGTAATAACTGAACTCTTTATGCAGTGTTGAATGGATTTAGAAGCCATGAAGTTTCTTTTGTGTTATCCTAGAGGAACTAGCCAGTACTTAGCTGGCGTAGATGGTTTTTTGGAATTCGCATATAAAGATAAGCTAGAAGATACCGAGATCCTTTGTCCATGTGAAAGATGTGTGCACACTGCTCTAGTATCACGCGATGATGTTCGTGATCATTTGGTGTACAATGGAATACTTCAGAGTTATGATAAATGGGTTTTTCATGGTGAGTCTGTAGAGGAACACAATGGTGATCCGCAACGACAACCTCACAATGAAGGAATTCATGCTAGTATGCACCAATTAATTAATGATGCATTTAGAAAAAATGTATGACGACATGCCTATGAGTGGTAGTACAGCTTTGCCAAATCCACTCGAAGATGGACCAAATTTAGAAGCACAACAGCTTTTCAAAAATTGATTAAGGAGTCCGAGAAGCCTTTATGGCCAGGATGTGAATTATCACAACTATCTTTACTTGTGCTTTTGTTTGATATAAAATCTATGAACAAATGGTCTGATAAGTCATTTGGAGATCTACTTGATATTCTACACATGGCAATTCCTAATGGAAACAAACTACCCCAAAAATTTTATGATTTTAAGAAGATTATTTCAAAGTTTGGCCTGGGTTATGAAAAAATTCAAGCATGCCCAGATAACTGCAAGTTATTCTGAAAAAAAGCAGATGATGATTTTTACTCAACCTGTAAGGCTTCTAGGTGGAAAGATAAAGAGCCCGGACTCAGTTTCCAATAAGGAGAAGCAACACCATCAAAAATGTTAAGATACTTTCCAATTAAGGAAAGGCTGAAAAGATTGTTCATGTGCAAAGAAACAGCACCTCTCGCGCGATGGCATGACAAAGAGCGCACCAAGGATGGTGCACTACGACATCCAGCTGATTCCCCAGCATGGAAGCATTTCGATGAAAAGTTCCAAGAATTTGCATCCAATTCTCGTAATATTTGGTTTGGCCTGACTACTGATGGATTTAACCCATATGGGATGATGAGCTCTAGTTATAGTTGTTGGCCAGTTGTCTTAGTCATGTATAACCTGTCTCCATGGCTATGCATGAAGAAATGTTATCTTTCCTTATCTTTAATACTTCCTGGACCTAAAAGCCCTGGGGATAATATTCATGTCTTTCTACAGTCTTTTAAAGGATTTGAGAGATATATTTTTGAATGGCATTTGCACATATGATGCATCCAGAAATGAAACTTTTTCTTTGAAAGCAGCTGTCTTGTGGAGTATAAATGACTTACCAACCTTAGGAATGCTTGCTTCATATATGGTGCATGGATAATTTGCATGTCCACCTTGTGGTGAAAATGCATGGTGCAAGCGCTTGAAACACGGGAAGAAATCTTGTTTTATGGGTCACCGACAATTTCTACCACCTGATCATGAATTTTGTTTTGATACAAGTTCTTTGGATGGAAGAGTGGAGCATGGAATAGAGCCTAGAACTTATTATGGGCGTCCGGTGTTAGTTGACATAGGTGCTATTGGTGATTTTAAGGAGTCAAAAACTTACAAAGCAAAAAAGTAGTTTATTCACATTGCCTTATTGGGACTCTAATCTCCTTCGACATAATCTTGATGTGATGCATATAGAGAAGAATGTGTGTGATAATATTTATGGCACACTTCTAAATTTAGACGGGAAGTCAAAAGATAATCTCTTGGCTCATTTAGATCTCCAAGAAATGAATATCAGAGAGGAGCTTCATCCACAACAAGAAAGCTTCAGGCAGAGTTTACTTACCACCTGCAGGCTGTACTATGTCTAGAAGTGAGAAGCAATTATTCTGCAAACTTCTGAGGGCAATAAAAGTTCCTGATGGATATTCTAGAAATATATCCAAATCTGTGAATTGTGCCGAAGGAAAAATTCATGGGCTCAAAACACATGATTGTCATGTCCTAAGGCAACAACTCATGCCTATTGCTTTGAGGGTGTATTCTTCGAGATGATGTCACAGTCGGTACTTTTTGAGTTGTCTTCTTACTTTCGAGGAATATGTTCAAAAGTTCTTCATGTTGATGAGCTTCACCATTTGGAAGAAAGAATTAAAATTACACTTTGCAAAATGGAGATGATATTTCCTCCTGGGATTTTCACAGTTATGGTTCACGTAGTTGTTCATTTAGCAACTGAGTGCAAGATTGCTGACCAGTTTGCTATCGATGGATGTACTTCATTGAAAGGTAATAATGTGTTCTTCACATAAATTTCAATACTTTATGTGTAATACATGCATATAACCCGTTAACTTAAATGGTTTTGCATGTGCTATAGGTACCTTGGTAAGCTGAAGTCATATGTTCACAACAGAGCTCGTCCAGAGGGTTTAATTGCAGAATCATATTTGATAGAGGAGTGTATGACATTTTGTTGAAGATACTTAGAGGGTTTCTCCACTAAGCATAACCAACCATCAAGGAATGATGATAAACCCATCACCAGGACTGATGATTACACCACATTCAATAGAGAGAAAAAGATCCAGGAAAGAAAGTATCCACACAAGGGCTGTCTTGTACATCCATACACACCAGCACAAAGCCGACAGGAACATGAATGGACATGTGGTATATTTTAACCACTCAACCATTCAAATGTTACGTTGTTGTTTCATGTATTGTTTTAGTTTACATTGTTCATGTGTTTAGGATGATTTGAAGAACCTCTTAGTGCAACAACCAGATTTAGCATATAACTATCAAGGAAAGACTGCTTGAAAAGGAGATGCATTGAATAAAATATTAGGAGAAGACAATCCTAGGCATGTATATGGTTTTGGACTAGTTCCAAATCCAAATAAAGTTTTTGATGTGTCAACTACACGCCGCTTTCAGAACGCACATCTTACTTCACTGGAGGATACACCAAATGAAGATATTCTCTTCGTTAGACTTCAGGTGGAAAAGTTAGCACAACATATCAAGAATCAAGATGCTGAAATTCTATAACTTAAAGAGAAGACAAAAAACATGGAAAGACAAACAAATCAGGTAAATCAAAAAGAACTTCACAATTATTTATATTCTGCACTAATTTTTTATTTTCCATTATAGGGAAGTTTAGATCCAATGCCTACACTACAAGTTGCTCCTTCTATTGATGGAACAAATTCAAAAAGGAAAGTATGCATCTTTTTCGAGTATATAATAAAGCTTCTCAAAGTTCTTTCAAGTAAATATGGTTGACTTTTATTTTATTTTTGCTATTTATAGAGAATATATTGTTCTTCTCCTAGTCAAGAACCCAGTATGGTTGAGCAGCCAATGTGATGGTAGTGTATATAGTATTATTATATTTCAACTGCAATTCTAGAGAAAAAACTTATTTTCTATTCTTTCACTACAGAGCAAGCAAAATGGTTCACATGATCTGGACTTGCAACCATCAAACAAGCGCTCCACTGCAGATAAGGTTTCTTCATTTATATATTGTTTGGAATCCACCATGGATCATTTTATTACACTTGTATTTTTTGTAATGTGAATGTGTACTATAGTTTATGCCAATCTTACGACGTATATTTGTTATCATAGAACAAACAAACTTTGGTCTAGCATGACAATGCATAACAACGAAACAAAATTGCTAGTGCATACAAGGTTAGTTCACTCAACTATTTGGAACTTATGAACATTGTCGACCATTATATTATGTTGGTAATTAATTGTTGCCTATCACTTTAGAACAAGGAAACAGACACCCAACATAACAAATCACTACAAGTAATAGAGTTTCGATAGCACACAAGGTGTCTTTTCAATCATTATATACACATTTATGTTCAACTTTTAGCACTCCAATGTTTATTTCTAATTATTTTACTTCTTGTTATTAGCATGATGTCGAGAACAAAAAGACCTCACAAGGAGCTAGTGCAACAAACCTTGCTAATGTTAAAACATACATCTTCTTAATGTTTTCTTCTCTATGTTTACACTCTCTCTAATATCTTAATTGCATTGGATATTAATGTTACACATAATATGTTTTGTAGAAACAACAATGTGGTTCCACAAATTGGTTGGGTGCAATTTTTGTTGTAGATTGAGAAGATAATGGATGATGATATGGATGACATGTTGATTGCAAGGCGGAGAAACGGTGTCATTGTCGGATGATCTTTCATTTTTTTTTAATTTTAGTTAATTTTAGGCATTGATGTTTGAAAAAAAAATACATCATGTATTATGTGGGTGGTGTTCTCTATAATGCAAACAAGTTCTATTTAATATGTAAGATGTTTCTTTTGAGTATATTATGAATATTGAATTTTTTTCACTTTACTCCTATGTGTCATAAGCATTGTCAGACATAACTATAATCATTGCAAATACATAAAATAATATTATGCATACTATGTCATAACGCTTGCAGGCGTTGCAACAATATAATTTTATCCATTGCACATCATTGTAAAATAATTGCGTGCAGAGTAAGCACCAATGCATACAAATGTTGTTAGACTCTAACTATATCTGTTGCTATCTTGCAACGCTTTAAACCTCCTGTTACCAACGGATGTATATGTGTTGTATTATACCCTTGCAACGGCCAAAAACACAACGCATACTAAATATGTTGGTATAGACACTAACAACGCTTATATGGACATTCAGCAATGCATGGATGTGTTGCTGTAGGGGGTTCCTGTTGTAGTGAACCTATTCGTGATGTTGGCATCTATGTTTGGTGAACATATTTATGTTATGCACATGTGAGATTATTATTTGAACCTGTTCATGAAGTTGTTTGTTGTGAGATTATTGTTTGAACCTATTCATGAAGTTGTTTATTTTGAGATTATTGTTTGAACCTATTCGTGAAGTTTGTTTTGAGATTATTGTTTGAACATATTCATGAAGTTGTTTGTTTTGAGATTATTGTTTGAACCTATTCATGAAGTTGTTTGTTTGAGATTATTGTTTGAACCTATTCGTCCAGTCTAGTGATTTGAATGAGGAGGAACAAGAAGTATCTGGGGTTGAAGAAATACAGACAAATCGGTCACTGCTTCTACTTGCACTTGCTGTTTATGTAGATGAATGTACTGACAAGGCTCCACAAAGGCCAAGGAAAATACCTGACATACAAGAATCCAATGGGTTGAGAGGAATGTAGGATCCATAGGAATTTTACAACATGTTTAGGACGAGGAGGACTATTTTCCGCATGTTGCATGATACACCGATGAGCAACTATGGCCTAGAGTCGAATCCTTCTATGTGTTCTAGAGAAGTATTAGCACTCTTTTTGTGGACCGTAGGATCATCTCATCTCACAGTCAGCTGCTGATCGTTTTTGACATTGTGGGTGGACCATTAGTAAAAGGTTTGCCGAGGTGTTGCAATGTCTATATAACTTTGTTGGTAATTGATGATGAATAGTATAGTATCCCGTATACGAGGAGGTATCCGTGATACGATTCCCTCGATTGTCAGAAGAATACGTATCCGGTAACGATCCCCAGGACATAAGCTAACCCCCCGTAAGGAGGGAGGACACCCCCTTAAACTAGGAAGTCAATCCTGACATTTAAGGAAGCCAGAGTCTACTCGGACATAAGTCCGTGTCCGGTACAACTCGGCGAGCCCCTTATAAAAGGATTAGCAATCCCCATAGGGGAGGACAAGTCTTTTAGATTCAGAGGTCTTTCAAGTCCTAGGAAGTCTCTTTCAGTTGACAAGGTCCTTCTAGCCAGACAAGCCTGAAGTCATCCAAAAGCCCTAGCGATTCCCACAAGAAGACCCACCGCCTCGAAGGAGTCGAGCCTTACGGAACTAGTCATTTAGCCTCCGGTTAGGTCTAGGGTAGCCACTAACATCCACATCCCTTGTAAGACACTCTTTTGATCAATATATACGAATAGGACGTAGGGTTGTTGTCTGAGGGAGGCCCAAACCTGTATAAAAAGGGCATTTCTTTGCTGTCCGATCCAGGTCGCTCGAGTTAGCAGTAAGAGATAGTCGAGTCCCTCTGAGAGTTCCGCGTGCAAGCACCCTCGGTAAGATCGCGTAGTCATCACCCCTCTGACCGTCAGTTCGTCTCGGTTGCACCAGCTCTAGCCTCACGTCGTTAAGCTATTAAAGCCGATGATAAGATGCTCCGGGCGCCGCCGCCCAGCACGCGCACTCGACAAGCTTTTTCAGCGGGTTACGACAAGAGCACAAGAGTCTCTGGAGTAACCAACGACAACTCGAGAAGAGGGAATGATGTTTTATTTCTAGTTTTTCCAAGCAATTTTTTCTTACAGTAGCTTGTAAATGATACTCAGTCAGTCCGCAGTTTTTTAAAATATCAAGTTCCTAGTTCGATATTTATTTTTTCAGACTGTCTATCCAAGAAATTTCTCGAATAAGACAGTCGGGAGCTGGATAAGTATGTGGCATCAGGTACTGGCGTACACATGCATGTACCAATGATTCAACCTGCACAAGGGGAAAGGTTTCTGCACTGCAACCGTCAGGGATGCGAGGAAGACCGCTTAACGTGCTTACAAGTGACAAGAGAAGCCGCTGAGCCCCCCACCTGACCAGACCTAAGGCCTGGTCTACTAAGCTCCCCGGTTCCGTAGTAACATTCCCCGACCATGGGTAAAGGAAGAAGAAAAGGTGCGAATATGACTAGGACAACAGAACCCACTTGCTTATTCGCATCCCCGACTACTTTGAACAGAAGGCGTCATGGATAGAGTGCAATGTTGTCACTAACAGGGCAAACGTGGAACTTACTAACTAGCGTCCAATATCCTTGCGATAAGGGAACGCGAGTTGCTGCTATGGCCATGATAGACTGTACGAAGACCCCTTATCGCGTTTACTGATGACGAGGAGCCAATGAGACCTCCATCCGACTAAACCTAAGGTCTGGTCGATCGCAGTCAGCGGCATACGGCACAACTCGTAAGCCTAAGTCAAGGAAAGTAGACGCAAAGTTCAACTAAGTCTACAAGAACTCTCATGTCCGACGACATTCACAGCGTAGTTAAATTCCAAAAAGATCATCTTTCAGGAAAACAAAACACACAGATTAAGCACAGTTACTAATCAAAAAGTGTTAAGTCAGTTTAGCAGGCTATCTGCATCCAGCCAGTCGAGATCTCTTCGCCTCAAGTTTGGTTCCCCGCTCATGCTCCAACTGGACCAACCGCTCCTCTAGGCCTCGAACAGAAGCGAGCAAAGAGGCAAAAGTTTAGCAGGCTATCTACATCCAGCCAGTCGAGACCTCTTCGCCTCGAGTTTGGTTCCCCCCTCCTGCTCCGACTGGACCAACCACTCCTCTAGGCCTCGAACAGAAGCGAGCAAAGAGGCAAAAGGTTAGTTTCAGTAAAAGCAAATTACGACTAACATTTTTAGTTGTTGATTACATCTAGAAGCGCCGCGACTGGGGGCTTCGCTCAAGTCGGATGACAGGCGTCTTGAGCTGGGGGCTCAATGAACTCCACAGCCAACTAGCCCCATGATGGAACTGACTTCACCAATTGGAGAGTACCTGCAGTACGCATTGCAGATCGACTTCCCGGCTACGAATAAATGTGGCTGAGTACAAAGGTTTTCTCGCCGGTCTCCGAGTCATTTCCGCACTTGGTACCCATCGCCTACTCGTGAGTGAGGACTCACAGCTGGTAGCGAAGCAAGTTCCAAGGAATATCATACCTTAGACCAGAACATGGCAGCTACTTAGCAGAGGTGAGGAAGCTGGAGAAGAAATTCATCGGGCCCGAAGTACGGTGCATCCTAAAGAAGGATAACTATCAAGCCGATAGTCTTGCCCGCCTGGCATCCTCACGATCTCTATGTCCACCCGAGACCTTTGCAGAAAGGATCTCGACGTCGTCCATAGCTTCTAGCGAATCTGTGGACGAAGGGATGGCTGACTTCGAGTCCAAGGGCCATTCAAGGACGTCACCAGGTGTTGATGCTCCAAGGGGAGTCACGGGTCGACTCGTAGCTCCCCTCGATCCTGAGGATTCGTGGATAGGATCCATCCGCATGTATCTTCACGATCGGACAATACCCGAGGATGATGCACTCTCTGAGCAGATTGCTCGACACGCCTGGATGTACTTCCTGGGCGACGGGGCCCTCTATCGTCGAGGAACCCATGGAGTGCTCATGAGGTGTATCACTCGGATGCAGGGTAAAGAACTACTCGAGGAAATCCATGGAGGGGTGTGCGGGGCACATGCATCTTTCCGAACCCTAGTCGGGAAGGCCTTTAGACAAGGATTCTACTGGCTGACAGCTCTCCGTGACGCGAGCGACTTGGTGAAGCGATGCCGTCAATACCAATTTCACGGTAGACGCATTCACCAGCCCACCCAAGCATTGCAGACAATTCCCTTGTCATGGCCCTTCACGACATGGGGCCTGGATATTCTGGGGCCCTTCCCGGTCTCGCCCGGGGGCTACAAGTTCCTATTCGTCGCAATTGACAAGCATGCTGTGGTTTCGCTAACGTCAGCAGTACAGTGGCGCAGAAAAAGGAAAGATTCTTAATCACCACGTGAAAATTCCGCCATGATGGTTCGGTTTCCTAGAAATCTACCACGTGAACACGTGTCCGTGATCGACGAATCAGATTAAATCAAAGATGTTTCTCGGGCAAGCCAGCCCAGAAAATGCCTTGGATTACTCGGAGGTTTATCCCCACAAGGATATCACGACTACCCGGTAGAGATAGTACCTACTCGGGAATGTTATCGACCAAGTACTCAATTTTGTTCACTTGGAGCTGCTTCCCGAGAAGGACAGATTTCCAACAGAACAGTCATGACCTCACTTCACGTACTGATGGGGGGCTTGATGATGAATAGTATAGTATCCCGTATACGAGGAGGTATCCATATACGATTCCCTAGATTATCAGAATAAAAATACGTATCCGGTAAGGATCCCCCAGGAGATAAAGTAACCCCCCGTAAGGAGGGAGGACACCCCTTAAACTAGGAAGTCAATCTCGACGTTTAAGGAAGCCAGAGTCCTACTCGGGCATAAGTCCATGTCTGGTAACGACTCGGGGAGCCTCCTATAAAAGGATCAGCAATCACATAGGGGAGGACAAGTCTTTTTAGATTTCAGAGGTTTTTCAAGTCCCAGGAAGTCTCTTTCAGTTGACAAGGTCCTTCTAGCCAGACAAGCCTGAGTCATCTAGAAGCCCTAGTGATTCCCACGAGAAGATCCACCGCCTCGAAGGAATCGAGCCATACGAAACTAGTCGATTTAGCCTCCGGTTAGGTCTAGGGTAGCCACTAACATCCACATCCCTTGTAAGACACTCTTTTGATCAATACATATGAACAGGACGTAGGGTTGTTATCCTGAGGGAGGCCCGAACCTGTATAGAAAGGGCGTTTCCTTGCTGTCACATCTCTTGGCCTTGTGTCCTTACCCAATAATAAGTATCCTCACGACTACCGTAAGATCGGCAGTTTACCAATCATCGACAGTAATGTCATAAGACCTAGAGATCATACTTTTAGCACACCACATCCTAGACTTCAAAACCAAAGATTTTGGCCTTATTTCAAGGATGCTATTGGGGCAATAGATGGAACACACATAAAGGTCATAGTGCCCGCAGATCTTACGGCTGTGCACATCAATAGACATGGTGATACAAGTATTAATGTCATGGCAATATGTGATTTTGATATGAGATTTACATTTGTGGTTACGAGATGGCCTGGATCCGTTATGACACACGCATATTCGACGATGCTAAGATGACATATGCAAATTATCCACACCCTCCTCCAGGTAACCCGCATGTGTCATATTGTTAGTAGGATATTAGTTATTTTTCTTCTGTCATGCAATACTTAAATGTTAAGTTGATTGTAATAGTAGGAAAATATTATCTTGTGGACTTCAGATACCCGAATCGAACCGGGTATCTAGCCCCATACAAGGGACAACGATACCATGTTCCTGAATTTCAACATCATGAAGCTATTCGGATGAAGGAGGTTTTCAACCATCGGCATTCCTCTCTACGCAACGTCATAGAACAAACATTTGGTGTTCTCAAATGAAATGGCACATTCTGCGTGACCTACCAAGCTACCTAGTACACAAGCAAAAGATGATCATTGCTGCATGTATGGCTTTGTATAATTTTATCCGTGATAGCGCTACGCAAAAAATGATCATTGTTGCATGTATGGCTTTGTATAATTTTATCCATGATAGTGAGCTATGTGATGAACACTTCGAGAGGTTTGAGACAGAAGAGTACTATCAAGATGACATGAACGGTGGAGTTGGTGTGCACAATGCTCCTTCTAGCAACGATGATGGTACTATGGGCCAAATACGTGATGAGATTGCCCAGAGTTTGATGGCGGGATGATGAATGCTTCCATTTTATGTTTTATGGTACAAGAACTTACGTTGCGACCTTTTTTGTAGGCAGGAAAACATGTCAAAACCTGCCCTAATTTAATGTGACACTCAAAAATTATTGTGGTCGTGCTTCTTTAATATGTTATATTACAAATTTTATGCACATTCCTTAAATAGAGTAGGATATAGTCCAAAATTATGTCAATATCAGTAAACATCAAACTGGACTGAACCAAAGTGTCGTAGCAACGAGGCTAGATAGCAAACTTGTGGCACCCCCGTACGGCTCCACGGACCGACGAGAGTTACACGGGAACTACGTCGTGAAGACACCGCTGCCGCACACGCGGGTTACCCGACGCGAAGACGCTCGAACTCGCTGTGATGTTGCAAACCGGAGAGGTGGAGGAGCAGGCCAACTAGTATTTCAGAATTTCTGGATCCCCTCAAATGGGGGGGGGGTGTCCCTCTATTTATAGGGAAAAAGGAGGGGTAGGGGAGATTACAGGAATGCCCTCAGGTGTTTTACAATTATGCCCCTAGATGTACTAACGCCCCTAGGGGCGCATAGGTCTTTTCCTTTGAGAATATTCCGGGAATATCCCGGGGGGTCCCGCCCGTCATGCACGGACTTGTCGCCGTCACGGTCTCGGCATTGAGCGGTCTTGGTGTCGCGACGAGACTGGTATGGTCGCGGAGTCGGCATCGAGTGGTCTTGGCATTACGACGAGGTTGGAGTTGTCGCGGAGTCGGCATTGAGCGGTCTTGGCATCACGACGAGGTTGGTGCTGCGCTGATCTCCCCTAAGTACGAAAATGCCGAAACCGGGTAGCGCGGGGACCCCTTCCCCAACACAAAGATACTTCAGACATTTCTTCCATCCTCTCATACCATAAGCTGCCACTACGTAAGCCCTAACAAATAGACAGCTAACTTATCTGGAGCTTATCTCCATGGTAGCTTAATTGGAACTTATCTCAATAGTGGCTATGCACAAGCTCTAGCTCGAACAAAGGGGGCTGCTAGACTAATTACCACGTAAGATTTTAGTAGAGTATTAGGCAAGAATAACCTAACATTATTGCTAGACTAGTTAGCTGCTAGCTATTGCTAGAATTAGCCCAGACCTCCATCATCTTGACCTTCTACCAGGGATAGCTGTCTTTGTTTGGATTTTATCGCCTCGGACCTCCTGTTAGAGGTGGTTGTTTTCATCCGAAGTTGATGATTGCGGCAATTCAGGGTAGAACGGAGATCCCCCTACAATATACTCTAACACTCTAAATCATTGCAATATCAATTGCTTGCGCAAAATTAAAACCATGGCAATATAAATTTCCTATCACAATAAAATATTTTTAATGGTGCCACAATCAATATTTATTGCTATATGAACCAGCTATCACCGCACTTTAAAATTTCATGGCAATATCAATATTATATTGTGAGTTTTTTTCCCTATGCTTACGACTAGAGACATGATATAAATTCGTTGTAATATGTGATTCCTAGCTTGTAGTATGCGACCTAAACTACTCATATCGATTTAGACCGCTTAGCAATACGTCTGTACGATCTATGACACGATTCGTGGAGAGATGCACTAAAACAACTCCAGGACCTTCTAGAGACATGATATAAAACGTCTCAAACACACAAAATTAGCGTCTATATATAGTTCTTGTGTGTAGTCGGTCATTGAATTTTTTGACTACTATTGACATATTTCGGCACCCACCCGAAGTCACGGAATAATTTCTGAAATTCCGGCGAAGTTTCAATGGAAAGGTGAACCTTGTTCAGGATATCGGCTTAAGTTCAAAAGATGGAAACATATATCAACTAAATTAAGCTCTTGCGCATCGCAT
Source organism: Stipa capillata (assembly GCA_019208055.1). Lineage (NCBI taxonomy): Eukaryota > Viridiplantae > Streptophyta > Magnoliopsida > Poales > Poaceae > Stipa > Stipa capillata. The sequence goes on along the minus strand of JAGXJF010005070.1, from coordinate 72,510 downwards.
ATTATTTAGGCATCTTTCCGGACGGTAGCTCTTGCGTATACAACTAATCAGTAGGGCCGCTCCCGACGTAGTTGCCGGGAGGGAAGTACTCGCAGACAGCTACGGTGTCAAGGGCGTCCCGGCACAAGCGAGTGGCGCAGCCGAGCTGCCGCGTGCTGTTCCAAACCACCTGCGTGTAGTCCCCCACATATCTTGCCAGGCGCGCACGAGTTGGTGCGGCGGTCGTACCACCGCCCCTCGCCTACCCACGCGGCCGCCGCGGCCGCCGCGCTCTGGTACCCGCTGCCCCAGAAGAGGTTCCGCCCGTAGATCCCGTCGGTGCCCCACGCCATGGCAGCCGCCGCAGGTCGCAGTGGATGCTGAGCTCACTCGCGTACTGCATGGCGTCCAGCTGGACCGTCAGTTCCACGCCAGCGGTGGCACGCCGACCGCGGCGCGCGCGTCGTTGTGCACCTGCAGGAACTGCATCCGTGAGGGGACGGTGGGGGCCTCAACGGCGACACCGTTGTTGCCGGGGATGCTGATGGCTGCGGCCGGCGATATCGAGGCCGCCAGTGCAAGTGACAAGATGGCGAGGCAGGAGAAAGGAGACATGGTGATCGAACTGCTGTGTTGTGAGTTTGATTTGGTGAAGTATGTAGAGGAAGTTGCCGTGATTATATAGGAGTGTTTATTGATTGTGCGGGTCACATAAGCATTTGGGTTTTAGTTTGCACCGCATGCTTCGGTTTGGACGTTGGAGAGTTACGTTAGTTTGTGTGTTAATTTGAAGCGTTCAGCTTTGAGTAATGGCTTCTCTGGGTTTGCTGGAGCTATCTCGACATTAATCACCGGCTATTTCTTTCTTAAAAGGATCTTTATTTCTTGGATTAATTGATAGCTAGTGGTTTATATTTTTAACTAGGGTATTTGAAAACCGTTTTGCCTCAAAACCATACTACATAATATTTTGCGCTAGTGCTAGCTGCAGCTCTGCACCATCAGGCGCTTTGTGTGGCTGTCGGTAAAAATTCCTCCCCGTTACGTGGCGGTAAGAACAGATTATCCACAGGAAAGACTAGATCAACTTAATATGCTTGCTGGTAAAGAAGGAAAAAATGAACCAGGCTCGTGACAACAAACAATATAGTTACGAGGTAAGATTCAGAGGTGAGAGATGAGATTGTGCTTTCCGGTGCTTCATCTAGTGCATCCGGCGTGATCAACGAGTTGTGTTACAACTTTTCCATCAAAACCTAACTATCTCTAGAATCTTAGATAGTCAAATATTTTAAAATTTAATCGTGACTATAGAAAATTAGTAATATTTATAAAAACAATTGATACTATTAAATTTATTATGATATATAGTTTAAAAATAATAGATGATCAAAGTGTTATATTGAAGACTATATCAATATCTAAAACTAATTAAATTTTAGATTAAGGAGAGTACAACACAAACATAACAACTCAAGGCTAAGAGGATATATAGTTGTTGGTTCGAGCGAGATTTACAGGGACATGATAGGGTTAGCTAGCTATTAACAGCCGTGTCCATCATAACTAGACAATCGATCGATCGATTTACTCTAACATGGAGAACTGAACGACGCCTGGCGAGCTGCTTCCCGGAGAAAGTATATATATATAGCCATACGTTGATGGCAGATGATCTTCCTCCCGGCCGGAGCGGCAGGTTGGCGTTGCCGATGTCGTACTAGAGGATGCACTCCCGGTGATCAGCCACGTACTAGCTAGGACCAGGGAGTCTTAACGATCTTTTCAATCATCGGAGCATTGCTGGTTATACCGGATAAAGCATCTCTGGACATTTGGTTCAACTTACTAGCATGAAGGAAAGGCAGGACCTGATCTGCTACAAGGCCGGTGTTTTGGTTCACCTAAATTACCCACAGCAAAAAAAAACCAGATCAACTAAATAAGCTGGTAACCGAGAAATGAATAAGCTAGGCACCTCGTGACAAGAAGGTAAGATTCAGAGGTGAATCTGCATCTCTCAGACTGGGCACATTCTCGTGAATTAAGCCAAGAAACAGGAACATTTAACCAACCAATAGCGAACCACGTGTATAAGCAGATCCTCGCTTAAGGAATCCATGTATAGTCATAATGGGGAAACGTAACTGCTAAAAAAACAGCCTTTACAGCTAATTCAAAACAGCTATCACAACCAGTTTTAGATCTAACTATAGGAAAGGAGAGCTAATAATACACGTTTTAACAGCTGGTTTGCAAACCGGCTAGGATAATACTTCCTCAGTCGGTTCAAATCATAAACCGACTCTTAATTGGTTCCTCGGGCAAAATGGACTGGGACAATATAGTATATTAGTTGGGTTTTTCTCTGAACCGACTAGCTTAGTGCTTTATCCTTGCCGGTTTGTGTATCAAAACCGGCTGGGATATTATTTGGTACTAACAGGCAGAATTCAGATTATATATCCCAAAATTCCCAGATCATCCCACAACATATATCATACATATACACATGCATATTGAGTTCACATCCCATTTCAATTTACAAATGAACTCAAGTAGATAGAAATTTAAAAACTGAATAAGTACGTCGATCACATTTCAATTGAGTTCATATATAACACACTTAAATACACAGTAGAACTCGCTATTTGGTTTGATGACGTCTGCAACAATGAACCCTGCCATTTGGTAGAACTCGTCATCTTGGCTAGGTATGACTTCCGCAATTCCGTCATGGTTCCATTGCGGCAACAGAGAGATGAATATAACACAATCATTTTGTACTATAGCATCAGTGAAAAACTAGTGCAACATTCATGAGGTAACCCTTGTAAAAAAGTTCACATTACAATAAAAAAAGATAGGCTTAGGCTATAGCCATTATGAGGTAACACTTGTAAAACAAGTTCTTGTAGAATGAGTTAGGGATTTACGCAAATCATTAACACTTTTTAAAAGAATTGTTCCACTGCACATTATATGCACATTAGTTATGTGGTCATTTTCATCATAGGCATACCTTCTCCTAACCGATTCTATATGCGTGGTCAATTATAAACAGATAGGTTCCACACAACTTTAAGGAAAACTACTCGTGATCGCCCAACGAGCGCTATGACTGCACCGCAAGCCTTGGTTGCATCAACCAAAGCCTATGGTGAAGGCATAACACTTATTGAGGGATCGCGTGTAGTTCTCCTTAATATTGTGTGCAACACTTCTGTTATTGACAATTTGTGACGATATAAAATAGGTGAGAAGAATATATTGCAAAATATTGCACATCAATCAACAATGGTGACATCCTTCATGACAAAATTTGATAGTGCAACTGACCATCAATTTTTATCATGAAAGAGGCCATCATTGCGACTGAATGAGACAATATATTATAAATTTTACAGATAACACAAACAAAGAGTATTGTATTTAAATTAAGCATTCAAATGTATTAAAATAAAGGCATCTATGCATATCATAGGCATCAGATTCTAACTTGCTCTTAATATAAAGAATGTGTGCCCGCTTTTCTCGGATGATGTAAGGATTTTTAATTGTTCCTTACCTCATACTCGAAAAAGCGAAATACATAGTCATTATAAGGCAAAGTATTATCATCATTGGCCTAATCATGTAAGAAACTTATACCACATCACGCGGTTTTGTCAAATAAATCCCTTCTAACATGTCCATATCACGTGAGAACGATCGATCACTCTCACATGAAATTGACTCATTGGAACAGAATTGATTTCACAGGACTGACCGAAAATGGTATAAATTTTACACCCTAATTATTTTGCTAAATCTCTAACATTAATAAATAACTAAACCACAGATCCTAGTGAACTACAGTAATGATAATAATGTAGAATTCATTTAAAATTTGTAGAACTCATATAAATAACTAAATTGGAGGGGAGGGGAGGGAGTGGAGGAAGGCTAGCTAATGTTGTATTTATCAATCATGCATACATAACAATCGTCAATATATCATCAATTATCATCTATTCATCAAAGTATTGAATTGCGTAAGCAAAACATAAGTTTCTAATTGCATCAAAATATCATCAATTCATCAAAATATAGTCAAAACATAAGTTTCTAATATCATCAATTCATCAGTTATTATCAATTCATCAAAATATTGAATTGCATAAGCAAATTTTATAACATGTTTCTAATTACGGCCGCAGTTGACAAATAATCACCCAAATAATTCACCCAAACAGTAGCACATGAATCTAATTGCATCCATCCAATTAAAAAAATTTAAAAATAGAGAGGGAGAGGGCTCAGCTTCGCTGGTGAGGGGGGAAAGACATGCAGCGGCTTGGAGATGAGAAGGAGATGGGGGTGGTGGCTAGAGTTGAGGGTGAGGAGAGCGGCAGCCAGCATCAAGGGCGAGGAGGACGTGACAGATGGCGTCGAGGCCGAGGTGGAAGGCAGCAACGCTCGTAGGTCCCCCCTCCTCCTCCTCCTCCTCCTCCTCATCTGGCACGCGAGGAGCCCCCCTCACCGGCCTCCTCCTCCCTAGCCTTCTCCTCCTCTTCTGGCACACGCGTGCCCCACTCCCCCTCCTCATCCTCCCTCCTCCCCTCTTCTCGGATCCGGCCAGCATGGATCCAGCCATCGTCATTGTGGTGGAAGCGACGTCGTCGTTGGTAGTTAGGTATATGTTAGGACATAGTTAGGGATTGCAGAGGAGAGGAAAAGCGTCAAGCGCCGCCTATTCCAAAAACTAGGCATGAGGATATCCTAGTCGATTCAAAATATGAACCAGCTGAGATAATATGTTTATCAGTCGGTTAAAATATGAACCGGCTGAGAATATTATCCCAGTTGGTTCCAATTTTGAACCAGCTGAGGTTATATGTTTTCCAAGTCGGTTATGTCTTGCAATATGTTCTTTCAGCAAAACCGACTCTGATTCTCGTTGTTCCTATCGGTTTGGAGAAAACCAGCTGAGAGGAAGGGTCCAGAAAAGCCCTTTTTATAGTAGTAAAATTCAGGAAAATGATCCTTCCAAATTATCCCAGTGAAAAACATTACAAGAACTATTAAATTTTTTGGTTTGGTCGTTTTACTATCATGATCAAGTGGTAAGTTTAAGACTTAATGGATTCCCTGCAAGGACAAAGACCATAAACAATGCTAACACGAACAACATTCACCAATCACTACTTAAGGTACAATCATCTGATGTTGTTCTGCATTTTTCTTCTTCGGAAACTTCACAGGATTTGGCTGCACAATGAAAGATTAGGCAGCCAATTTAGTGTGAAACAAATTGGGTTTTGATATAGTAACTGTCAAGTCTTAAACTTTAGAAACTGTAGTAACTACACATAATCAACAAGCAGGATTATTTAGTTCAAACAAAGTCTATACTATATGCAGTTCACACCCTAGTACGGTATAAGTTCACTACTACCAACAAATAAAAAAGGCAACACATCTATAATTGTCTTAACGTAAGAAAAGACAGATCCATATATGGTACCTCTTTTAAGTCGCACCGAAACTAGAAACAAATATAGTCTAGAAACCTTTATCAATATATTTATGCGATACTCATACATTTAAGAACCCCTTTTCAAGATATTTGCTGAATAATATACTATAAAACCATCTATATATACCATCTGAACCCATGCGGGCCATGCCACTTGGTAAACTTCAACTAGAAACCCAAATGCGAACCCCATGTAGCAGCGGTCTCATTATCTTTCACGATTGTGACCCCCATTTGGATCCACATGAACATGAGAAACAAATGAAGGAAAACACCCCCAAAAGGGTATAGTAATACAATAATAGTAGGAAAAGATATTAGAATTCAATATTATTCTAACAGTTTAGAATCTTTAATTTAAGAAATACATACCCAAGATATTTATTTCTTCAGCCCACGGTTCAAGCTCTTAAACATGGTGAACATACGCAGCGACATGATATTCAAGCCAAACCCAACAAAATACTAACGAACAATGACCTAGAATCCTCCTTGTTAGGGCCAAAAATATAGTAACAAAGAGTGACCAGCGTGCCAGTAGCATCAGCGGTGAGTATCAGAGGTCCAAAACAGTTAAAGAATACCTTGTTCAATTTTAGTCACCATAAAACTCAGCCTAGAAAACAAGAAGAAAAAGAAATCATAAATGTCTTGAGAGAAAATGCGCATCTTTTTCACATGAAAATGAATGGTGTACAAGTTAGAGAAAAATGCAAATTTTCACCACATCAAAAACTAATGTGAGCAAAGCTTTATATGAATCGAAGCAACAAATTCCAATTTCCAATCCGAAACCACAGTAACATTGCACATCATTGCATGGCAAGGGACAACTCACGGTGAAAAGAAAAAATGCATCCTCCAGTAGCAAAGACTATAATTTCTGTGCAATCAATACTAAATGCTAGAAAAAAACCAAAGTTTTCCACCAAAATGGAGAGAAAGACGCATCTTTTTCACATGAAAACAAAGGTGTACAAGTGCTAGAGAAAACACATATTTTCAAGTCAAAAACTAGTGCGAGCAAGGGAAGAAAGCTTTATATGAATCTAGTGTATGACATATAAAAACAGTTGGAATGGCTCTCTAGGTGGCCCTTATTACCCATACTATGTGAGGACCTACACGCACCTGCTAAACCAATTACTCTCTAGTTAGTTAGCCTCTTCTTACTACTTAGTGCTCTGCTCCGAGCGACCAAACCGCTCATGTTAAAACACCGTTGAGATTTCAGGCGACGAAGACACTCACATCGAATCACAACTCAACAAGCACTAAGTACTACAAATACGCAACTTATTAGGGAGACCACACTATTACAAGGGAACTCTCTTATTCACTACTAAAACTTTGATACAACTCTTTTAGTGGCTAACCTATCACTTCACCTAATGCCACTCACTAGGACTACATATGAATCATGGTGGCCTACTACTATCTTCGGAAGGGATGCACCCTCTATTTATAGGATTACAAGACCGTTAGATTCTTGACACACATGTCAAGATCATATTCCTACACATACAAAATATCTTCTAACTAGAACATTCCTTAGGAATATCTTGTCTCTAGATATCTCTACTATTTGCCATAAAGCATGATTAAATATTTAGTCTAGAGTCTTCATAGCAAGTATCTAATGTCTTGTAATTCTCCCAATATTTCTAGAATCTTCCCACTTTGCCATGAAGAATTATCTCTAATATCTTTCATGGCAAATATGTAGATATTTATGAAAGCTCACAAACCTTCTAGAACCTTCTTGCTACAAGTATGCATTGAATTATATTCAATAAAAACAAAGATAGTAGCCAATAGTAGCATCCACTCCATCATGAATACATAGCAAGGGAAGATCGAGACTGTCGTCGACTACTGGGTCGGACAATAAACTTGTGGCACCCCCGGTTGAGTGCTGGGTCACCCGGGTGTGCGCGAGGGACAGCGGAACGTAGCGCGCAGCAGCGAGCAAACACTTAGAGAAAATTTGGGCGAGTCAAGAAGTGAGTGTAACTTGTATTCCGTACCCCCAACCTGGGGGGTGCTCCCCTATTTATAGGCCTCGAGAAGCACAAGGCCGGATTACAATTCTGCCCCTAGGCAGGTTACGGTCTTGCCCTCGGTCCGCCGTACGGACGAGGGCTTGCAAGTCATCCGTACACCGCCCGCGGGGGCATATACCCTAGCCTCTACGTGACGTCCGGTACGACACGTCGTACGGTACGTCACGTGTCGGGGTCCTACCCGGGGGTTGTCCGTACCCCGGGTCCGTGCTTGCACTCCGTGTCCGCACTCATACCCCGCGTCCGCACGTGCGCTCGTACCCCGCGTCTGCACTTGCGCTCGTACCCCGCGTCTGCACTTGCGCTTGCACCCCGCATCTGCACTTACGCTCGTACCCCGCGTCTACACTCGTGCTCGTACCCCGCGTCCGTGCTTGCGCTCCGCATCCGCGCTCGTACTTCGCGTGGGGGCTAGTATTTCATAACTGCAAAGGAGATAGACGTGAGTTCACAGCAGGCATTCACATCTTACCATTATCTGTCTTCGTCCAGGGCGTGTGGTGATCCCTCCCACAACAGAGACATATTACAATAGGAACATGAAGATCATCAAACATAGGGTGTAGACGATAAACTTGAAGTTGGGCATGGTTTTTCCTGCCATGGCAGCTGCGGAGGGAGTTAGCGACGGATGGGAGGAAATGAAGAGGAATAAACCCTAGCTACGGAAGCATTGGGGCGGAGGTGGAGAGGAAGGGAGAGGGAGAGGAAATGAGCAAGCAAAGTAGCGTGGGGTTGGTGCAGGCCCGATCTTGAGGGTTGGCAAACGGGGCAACCACCCAGGGCCACCTAATGGCAAGGGTCTCACCCATAGTATATATGTATATATGTATTCAGATTTATAGTTGTTACTCGTATTGTCTATATAAATTCTATTGTAAACTAGCTAAAGGCTCGCGCGATTGCGCGATGCGGTCTAACTCGTCACACGTATATTAAATTTAGTGTGTATGAATATAAATAAAAATCATTTGAATATAAGTGTAACATACCCTTTTTTTGGTTTTAATCTATTAAGTGACATACCTCTAAACATGATATCACTTAAAAAATTTAGCTATAAATCGATTTATATATTTTTAGTACGCAACTTATTTTGTTAATTTAAATGACCATACGTACATAGAGACATGTTGAAATTTATATGCATAGAAAGAAGGTCCTTAATTAATATTGAATTAATCTTAGGTTAAAAAAAGAGATATGTTAAAATTTAGTTTTTCTCAGTGGAACCATTTTTAATAGATTCTTAATATTTTATTTGGTCTATATGAATTTTTTCATAATTTTTGGATTTCATTTGGATGCCTTTGTGGATAATTCAAATATTAATATTGAGTTAAAAGAAAGAGATATGTTAATTCTATAAACTATTAATTTGGTTTTTCTTGGTGGAACTATTTTTAATGAATTTCTTATATTTTATTTAGCCTAGATAAATTTTGTCGTAATTTTTAGATTTTATTTTGATGCCTTTTGAATTCCTTTTTAAATTTCAGTTTTTTGAATAAATCACAGTATAAACAGTAGATGAACAGTATCAAGTCAGGTGAACAGTACCAGCCCCCGATATGAATAGTGCAGAACCCATTAAGATTTTATTCACAGGTCATATGAACAGTCTAACCCGTTATGAACAGTACTGGATCCGTACTGTTCATTGCTTGATCTGGGCCGTCCGTGCGAGATCCGACGGCTGATAATTTGCCACGTAATTAGAAATGATGTGGCTTCATAGGATAGCAGCATTTCTAGCTGCTTTCCTATATATAGATTGTGAGGAGTGCAAAATAAAACATAACGGGATTCCGCATCACCATTTCTTTTTTGACATTCAATTTCAAATTCGATGGACACTAATCTAGTCTAGAAACCTTTATTTGCTAAATTAAGAACCCTCTTTCCATATATTTGTTAAATTATATATATACTCTAGAACCATCTACTGTGATAGATATAGATTAATCTATACATGAATGTAATTATATCCTTATTATTAGCATAATTCGGGGGCAAACATCACCACGTTCGCTAAATGATTTTCTATACAAGCATATAGCTATCATAAGAAAGTGCAGGTTTAGTTTACGACATGTATATTTTTGTGATAAATCGAATTGTATTAAAAAAGAAAACTATATCTTAATAATTCATCATATAATTGCTATGTAATTCTATAATTATAATGTATAATATTTAAATTTGTGCCAATGAAAAATAACATGTCAATGAAAATAAAAAATATATTATTTTTAATATATATAAATAAGAAACTTTAATTTTAGCACAGGCCCTCTAGGAAACGATCCTGGGTTGGTGGTGGACCAGCGTGTGAGATAAAAGAGCAACACCCGTAATAGTAGAAATCTTTATAGTTATAGAGCAGGTAATAAAAGGTAAGAAGAGTATAGAAGGGAGGTGGTTTTTGTCTTAAAAAAAGACGTAGTTACTTGTGCCCTCAACCCTGAGGTTTTGTGAATTTCACTCGTAACTGAGTTCTAGTCTATTTTCTTGCCCATTTCGAGTAGATTTCCTTTCCTCGAGTCCTTGATCACCAAATGGAGTCATGTAAGAGCTTTCGCACAATGTTGATTGGAAGAAGTTTTAGCTCCTGTTCTGAACGAGTTAAAAATATTACAACCTCCATTTAAAAACATGTGACGTTTTAAAAAATGTGCAGTCAAAATATTCTAACTTTCGTTAAAAAATATTTAGATCAACAAGGTAAAAATAGTATCATTAGATTGTCATGAGAATATTTTTAAAATATAAATTTTCATAAATTTTACTAATATATACATATAAAAAGTAATAGTCAAAAATATATATTAGAGACTATATCAATATCTAAAACAATAGCTATTTATGAACGAAAGGAGTAGTAGACACCATTAATAATTTCACTCCTCCCTTTACGAGGATTTCTTGACTAGGAAGATGTGTGACACTGCATCGCACTTCGTGCATACCTTTTGCTCCTCCTTTGTAGCTTCCATGGCCTCCTTGCTTTTGGACTCTTAGTACTCCTAGCTAGTCAAACCTATCACTGTACTTGCGGGTGGACTCTTGTACTCTTAGCTTGTCAAACCTATCACTGTACTTGCGTGTGTCAGCTAGCTACTTTATTACATACGAGAGACTAGACCAAGAAAGAATCGGACAAGAGCTGAGGAGAAGCCTGCGCACTAACCTTGCGTACGGATCAGACAATGAGCGTAGAGAAATCATGTCATATCACCAGTCGATTTTTTCTCACCAATATCGTTCTTCTTCTCCTTCTTCTTCTTCTTTTTATCCGGCGATGGGAGAGCCGGAGGCAGCGACGACGTGGAGGCATTTGACAAAGCAAACAGCATGATAGACTATTAACTCTGACTCCACAAAGATGAATAGTTAAAGACAATTATTTAATACCTTGATAAAAAAATAATTGATTAATTTTTTTTAGATAATAGAAGAGAATACTCGCCCGAGCTTTGCATTCAGAGATGCATACATCCAAACAATTTATATAAAATCTTGGAAGAAAAGACAAAGGCCAAATAGGCGAAGAAGTTATGACATGCCAAACAAACTTAATATTACAAAGCTTATAACTGTTTAATTTTTGTAAGGAAGTTTGGTCCTACTTTGAAGGAGAAGGTTATTCACAAATTGGAGATAAGTTAATTGTTATACTAGCATTCAGTTTCACCTAATTTAATACCAACTTTTCAAAGGTCAAAACTCTCTACATATAGTTATTATGGGCTTGTTCATGTCATCATTTGCAAATATGAAATTTAAATACTCAACTTTAATCCTCCGGTACTTCTTATGCAATATCGTGCCATGTATTATTTTGAGCCTTGACTCTAGAGTTCTAGTGAGAGTTTGGAATATTTTCGTTTCAATATAGGATTATTATGCATTATCTCTTACATGTTTTCTCTTCTAGTATATATATGTTTGATAGTGTGATCATCGTATATAATGTTGTTTAAATAATACAGAAGGAGGATCATCGGATATACTTTGTGTTTGAACACTTCCGACCAGTGATGAAGAAACAAGAAGAGGAAACATTCCAACAAGAAGGGTACAAAAGAGTAGGCAAATGGTGCTAACAAAATTGCCTCTGCGCCCAAGCGGCATACTGAGCTTGCTGTGTACACTTCTGCCCCTGTAATGCCGGTTTGGTAATGTCAATTCTCAGGTGTATCGTGTATATAGGTCCTCTATATTGTGTACATTGGTTGACAGCGTACGCGAACACCAGTAAATCTTTCTTCCTCTTTATAGTAAATCTTTCTTCCTCTTTATTCCCTGGGGAATTTTATGGTGTGGACACTAGGTGCTGGTTGTTTTCTTTAGGATTTGTTAGTACACTTGCTTTTTTGATAGTCTCTAAACTTTAAATCATAAATTCAAAGATGAAGGATAGTCTATTGACAAAACAATATCTCGTCTGCTCTTAGCTCTGCTCTTTTATGTCCTTGTGGTCCTGAAGTTTCTCCTGCTGTTGGGTTCCCTTCCCAGTTAAATATTATATTGAATGTTGCTGTTGGTCCTTGAAATGACTTTCGTGATGTCTTTATCTGATGAAAATAGCCTTGCCTGGTGCCATAGCTGCCCTTGTTTGGGCAGACGATTTGTTACTTATATCAAAATCACTATCAGATGTGACTATGAGGTAAGTGGCAAGAATAGGTGAATTATAAGACAAGTTGCAGTCTAACAAAGAATGATATATTAGTAGGTGCTTGTCGGAGTATTATTCCGGCAATACTTCTTATGGGGCGGTGTGAGCACAGCAAATCTGGATGGGTGCACACGGGAGACAAGATTTAGACAGATTCAGGCCCTCACAGAGAGGTAATACCCTACGTCCCGTGTTTGGTGGCTGGTATTGTGTGTATCCCGAGTGCCACAGGTCCTAGAGAATCGATCTCGAGGTTGCTTGGACTTGGAAATTATCTATGACCTAGATGACTTGATTGCTTACTGATCGGAGGCCCCCTACCGGGCCTTATATAGGCGACCGGGGTAAGGTTACAAGAGTCCGAGTCGGTTAACAGATTGGTTTCCTATTCGGTTACAACAGATTCCGGGTATTCCGGGTAGGTAATAGTCCTTGTCTTGTACTCCACGCTGATGAGGCGCCCCCGTGTTGTAGTCGGACTCCGAGTAGTCGGCCCGACCCATCCCGTGGCTGGAAGGCCGGATTCGTCCTCCTTGATGATACCCGGGTGCTATGTCACCATCAGTAGCCCCCGAGTCCTTCACGATCTCACAGCTGCTGGTCTTCACATTCAGATGAGCTCTCCGACTGACTTTGGCTCGCTGGGAGATTGTGAAGGGCTAATGGAACTTCTACAAAACAAGACAGTTAGAGCCAAGTAACATTCACCCGTAAGGCAGGAATGTCAAGGCGATTGAGCTATTAACGGGTAATCTCTTGTGGCACCCAGTCCATCCTTAGGGACAGGGACCAGCTGATAACCCGGCGTGGGGCATGCCATGAATCCCGACTGAGTTCCCGAGTAGCACCCGGCCCTCCCAAACGGGTTAAGGGCCGGCTAGTGTCCCCTGAAGGAATGCCTCTGAAACTCTTGTCCGAACCAGAAAAAACCAGCCATGGCGCATAGGTTCCCGAGTTTCAAAGTCTTATGCCGGGTCATTCCACTGAACCTGGGGATCCCAGTTACCAGGGCCTCCGAGACTTAAATGCTCGACAGGTCTGGGCAGAGAATCTGGCAGCTCCGAGTTACTCGGCATCCAACTTGTGGCCCCCGGAGGGCGCGCCATTACTGTCCCTCACTCGGGTGTACTCAGTCGACTGCGTTCCTGCTTGAAGCCAGCCTCTGATACCCGGCGCCTACTCTCCTGGCAGCCGGCTAGTGATTTACGGAAAATACGCTTTAGCCGCCACATAACGGAGACGTACTCCGTCGGGTTTATTGAGCCTGAAAGGCTAACCGTTGGATGTCCCTTCATTAAGTAGCACGAATCGCGGCGCCGCCAGGTCGTGGGGGGCGAAAGTGTCGCGACGGTGGCCCGCCAGATGCGCGCGAGAATCCGGAGAGGCGCGGGACGGGGCGCGTCAGATTCGGACACGTGCGAACGTGGGGAAGCCAAACCGTCGGCCCGTCTTTTAATACCCCGAAAAGGTCACGGGTTTGGCCCACACCCTCATTCGCCTCGTCTTCCTCCCGCGCCCGAACGCTTCACCTTCTTCTCCAAATCCGCCCGCACGCGCCGCCTCATCCAAAACCCTAACCCCACCTCAGCCTCCTCGGATGCCATCCCCGCACTGGGAAGCCGATCCGACGGAAGCCGAAGAGGACGCTTTGGTCTGGAAGCTGCTGAACGAAGAGGAGCAGCCCTCCAGTCCAATTGCGCCGTGGGTGAAGTCAACGGCGACAGACATACGGCTGTCGATCCTCGTGCGGTTCGGGTTGCTGCCGCCGAAGGAGTTGGTCGAGTGGCGCTCCGCCGCCGGGGAGACCATTCCGACCCCGAACACCGGCGAGTTGGTCGTCCACGGCCCCTTCTTCGAGCGGGGGTTTTCTGTGCCGGCCCATCCATTCTTGCGGGGTCTGCTCTACTACTACGGGTTGGAGCTCCACAATCTCAACCCCAACAGCGTCCTCCACGTCTCCTGCTTCATCACCCTCTGCGAGTGCTTCCTCGGGATCTGGCCGCATTTTGCCCTGTGGAAGCACCTCTTCATGGTGAAGCCGCAGCCGAGCAGGGACAACCCGGCGGTAGTGGGAGGTGCCGGGTTCCAGCTGAGGTCGGGAGCAGCGAAGAGCTACCCGGCTCCCCCAATGCAGTCGTCCAACAAGGGCTGGCACGCCTACTGGTTTTACTGCGCCAACCCGGAGCCGTCGCTGCCGGCCTTCTCGGGTCAGCCGCCGGTGGCCAGGCTGAGCTGGTCGGACCTGCCGCTTGAGAGGGAGCAGGACAGCGTCACCGTTGTGATGGCGCAACTGGAGGCGGCGATGAAGTCCGGGGTCACCGGGGCCGTCGTTGCCGCGACGTTTGTCCGGTGGCGGGTGCAACCCGCCAAGCTGCGAGCGCATCCGATGTTCGAATACACCGGCGAGGGCGATGCGACCCGGGAGTCGGCAGAGGAGCTCACAGAGGGTGAGGTCCAGAGCCGGCTCGAGAAGATCTTGGCTCAGGGGACGAGCCTGGACTTCTCCGGGCGGCCGGCGCCTTTCTGCCGGGCGAACCCCCCGAGTGACGTAAGTACCCGAGTCATGCCTTTCTGATTCTTTCCTTTCATTTCTTCACCGAGCCTTAATCGAGGTTTTGCTTTTTGCGTTTCGGCAGGTGCTATTCGGCTTCTATTCCAAGGCTCCCCTTCTGGAGGACGAGATTTGGAATCAGCCGCGCTACGCCGATGTCCCGAGCGGCGGGCCGCCGCCGCAGGGGGCAGTCGGGGCTTCATCTCCCGGCGCTGGCCAGGGCGCCGGGTCTTCCTTGTCCGGCGCCGCCCCTTCGAAGGGCGCCGGTTCTTCAAAGGGTGCCGGGCCCTATAGGGCGCCGGCAACCGCTCCACCCCGTCCTCCTCCACCAAGCACGCTGGCTCAGGAGGACGACGAGGACTCGGACGACGCTAGCGCCTTCCGGTTCAAGAGGCGGAGGCGGCCGGCGAGCACTACCCAAAGGAGTCGGGGTAGTTCCGCCGCCAGGCCGACCATCGTGGTGAGGGGCGCCGCCTCGCCAGGGCAAGACGACCCAGCCCCCGGTGCCGACTCAGCGGCCCCGTCTGCTGCGGGGACCGCGCCGACGAGCCAGGAAGGCACCGCCACTACTGAGTCTGCCCCGGCGGAACAGGAGGACCCCGCTGGCGGCGCTGGCCCGGCGGCGCCAGCCACCGCGGGAGCCGCACCAGCGGAGCCGGAGGGCTCCGCCACCGATGTTGATCCGGCGACGCCAGCCACCGCAGGGACCCCGCCGGCGGAGCGAGAGGGCTCTCTCGCTGGCGCTGATCCGGCGGCGCCGGCCGCCGCTCCGAGTGAAGGCACTCGGGCGGCCGAAGATGACGTTTCCCCCAGCCGGGGGGAAAAGCGGGATGCCAGCGCCGCCTTCGGGCCGCCCAGCAAGTCGGGGACCTCTCCGGCCCCGGGTGCCGCCGCACCTGGGCGGCGAACCGCGGGGGCCAGGAAGCCCATCGCCGTCCCGCGGTCTTCGAAGTAAGTGTCTTGGCCGACTGCCTTCTTGTCTTTGTTTCTTTTAAGTGCTGACATGGCTGACCTTGCCTCTGCAGGACCCGGAGGGTGGGAGATGTCCCGAAGGCGCCCCCGAGTGGCCCGGAGCCTAGCCAAGGCGGGGACCTCCCAACGCCAGACACTCGGGCCTCGTCACCTCCCCCTGCGGCGGCCTCTCCGTCTCCCCGGCCGTCGTTGCCTCAGCCCGCGGGCGCTCCCCGGCCATCCCCCGAGCAGCCCGGCGCGCCATCCGCCTCACCGACCGCCACTCAGGAGGAAACCTCTCCTGGAGCTTTGGCATCGGTGGGGCCTGCAGGCACCAGCCAGGACACGGAGATGGCGGAGGGCACGAGTCCCGAGGCTGCTGGGGCCACCCCGTAGGGACGTGGGGGCGGGCCCGGCTTGTCCTCGCCGATGCAGGAGTTCAGCGCGGCTCCACCTCCGAGGCCATGCTCGGAGTTGGTGCGCCGACCTCTCCGAGTCCGGGAGATGGGCCCGGGGTCGCCGACCACCACGGTCGACGATACCGAGGAGGAGAAGGAGTGGCAGGCGGCCGCGGACGCCGTGGCTCAAATCGGAGAGATCCTCCCGGCCGTGCTGAAGGCCGCGAAGGAGGGCGCCAACCTGCTGAATGGCAGGCTGCGTCCTTTGATGGAGGTAGGCTGATTTTCCCCCTTGTAGGAGTATGTCCGTAGGGGGTAGCCCCCGGGCCTCTACCCGACTAAGTTAGTCGGGCGGAGGGTCCTTTGCTTTTTTCTTTGTAGTCTTCACTCTGGGTGCACGAACAGTGCACCCAGAGGGTGTAGCCCCCGAGCCTGCGTTCGACTAGGATAGTCGGGCGGAGGGTGTAGTTGTCTTTTTCAGTCTGACTCTGGGTGCACGAACAGTGCACCCGGAGGGTGTAGCCCACGAGCCTCCGCTGGGTCCTTGGGACCGAGTGGAGGGTTTTGATGCCTTTGCCGGGTGGCCTGACACGTTTTTGTTCCTTTTGCAGGCTCTGAACAAGCGGTCGCAAAACAAGACCGCCTTCCTCCAGGACCGGCTGCCTGTCATCGAGCGCCTGGAGCTGCGGAAGTCCGAGTGGGACAAGCTGACCGCAAGTCGGCAGTCGGCGGAGGACATGGCCCGCAAGTGTGGAGTGGAAATTACCGGCCTGCAGGCGGGCCTTTCGCAGGAGATGGCCAAGACCCGAGGTGAGTGAACCGAGTTGTTTGTTGCCTCCCCCCTGTCGCATTTTTGTCTTGCTGATGCGTCGTCTCTTGCAGCCGCCGAGGAAGAGGTTGCCCGGCTGAGGGCGGATCTCGAGGCGATGACGGCCCGCGCCAGGGACCTGGACGCCGCCAAGGAGCAGGCCGTGAAGGTTGAGGAGGCGCTCTTGGCGGAGAAGGCCCGCGCGGAACAGCTTGGGCGCGAGGCCGAGTCGGCGGCCAAGAAGGCCGCTGACTCGGAGGCGGCGCTGTTGGCGGAGAAGGCCCGTGCCGAGCAGCTCGGGCGTGAGGCCGAGTCGGCGGCCAAGAAGGCCGCTGACTCGGAGACGGCGGCCAAGAAGGCCGCTGACTCGGAGACGGCTGCCGAGGCCGCGAAGAAAGCTGCCGCAGCCGCGGAGTCCGGTGAGTGCCTTTTTTGACTGTGGTTCTGTCGCGGTCTATTGTTCACTTTGCTCATGCTTGTTTTTGCGGCAGAGTCGAAGGCGTGTCTCAAGAAGTCCCGGGGGATGATCGAGTCGCTGCTGAAGGCCGGGCAGGTGGCATGTGGCGCCGTCTGACCGGACGAGACGGCCCCAGACTCCTTCGCGGCAGTCGCCGAGAGGCTGGGCCAAGTGCCCGACCAAGTGGCGAACATCGAGGCGGAGGGCGCGCGGACGGGGGCCAGCATAGTCCTGGCGGTGGCGCGGTCCTACTACCCGCTGCTGGATATGCAGGCCATCGGGGAGGGATACGCCGCCGACTTCCCGGAAGAAGATATTCCGGGGATGATGCAGTCCGTAGAGTCCACCGTCGATTCGCTGATCAAGCGGTCGGGCCTGCAAAAAGTAGGAGTAGCTGTAAACTGCTCGGGCTAACCGAGTAATGCTTATAAGGGACTCGGGAATGCCGAGTGAACTTTGTAAAGGACTCGGGGATGCCGAGTGACTTATGAACTTGTTCGTTTTAACAAGTAATTTTTGTTCTGCTCGGGAAAAGACTTGTATTCCTGTGTACTTGAGTTTGTTCGTCTTTGCTCTGTGCCAACCCGTTGTAGCCTCCTTGGCGTAGGGATTAGCCGGTGGCGTGTGTCCTGTGTAGCGTAAGGGTGTGGCGTAAACCGGCGATTGGAATCAAAGAGTTAACATTGGACTTTATACACGGTACTTAAGTATTCCGCGAGGGCAGAGCCTTGTATGCGCCGAGTGCCTGCTACGAGCCGGCGTAGCAGGTCAGTCGGGAAGCAGAAAAAATTTGCTTTTGGGTGGAGCGAAAAAAAAAGCTCTTTATTCATGTATTCATGTTCATAAAAACACTTAAGCATAGAAGCGACGTAGCTGTTCGATGTTCCATGCGTTGGTGAAGATGTTGCCGTCGCCGTCCTTCAGTCGGTAAGCCCCCGGGCGTAGTACTTCAGCGACTATGTATGGGCCCTCCCATGGCGGTGATAACTTGTGCTGCTCCTTGCTTGATTGGACTCGGCGTAGAACCAGGTCGCCGACATTGAAGGAGCGGCCGCGTACATGTCTGCTGTGATATCGCCGTAGGCTTTGCTGGTACTTGGCCGAACGAAGGAGCGCCACCTCACGGGCTTCCTCGAGCTGGTCGAGGGCGTCCTGTCTGGCTTCCTCTGACTCGGCCTCGCCGAATGCACGAACGCGTGGGGACCCGTACTCCAGGTCAGTCGGGAGGATGGCCTCGGCACCGAAGACCATGAAGAAGGGTGTGTAGCCGGTCGACCGGTTGGGCGTGGTCCAGAGGCTCCAGAGTACTGATGGCAACTCGGCTGCCCACTTGCCTGCGAACTTGTTCAGTCGCTGGAAGATTCGAGGCTTGAGGCCTTGGAGTATCAAGCCGTTGGACCGCTCGACTTGCCCGTTGGTGCATGGGTGTGCCATGGCAGCGAAGTCGAGGCTGATGTTGTAGTCGTCGCAGAATTGGAGGAAGGCTCGCCCGGTGAACTGGGTGCCATTATCAGTGATAATGCTATTGGGTACGCCGAACCGGAAGACAATGTCCCGGACAAACTCGACGGCCTTTTTCAGCAGTTATCGTGGCGACTGGCTTGGCTTCGATCCACTTGGTGAACTTGTCGACCACGACGAAGAGATGTGTGTAGCCCCCGGGAGCCTTCTTGAGAGGGCCGACCATGTCCAGACCCCAGACCGTGAAGGGCCAGGTGATCGGGATAGTCTGGAGAGCCTGAGCCGACAAGTGTGTCTGCCGGGTGAAGTGCTGGCATCCCTCGCAAGTGCGGACAATGTGCTCCGCGTCGGACACGGCAGTCGGCCAGTACAAACCCTGTCGGAAGGCTTTCCCGACTAGTAACCCGGGCGCCGCATGGTGTCCACATACTCCCGAGTGAATATTATGCAGCAGTTGCTTTCCTTGCTCGTGGGATATGCACCGTTGGAGAATCCCGGAGGTGCTCCTCTTGTAGAGCTCGCTGTCGACGACGACGAAGGCCTTGGCGCGTCGCGCAATGCGGTGTGCCTCGGTTTGGTCCGGCAGGAGGATGTCCCGCAGGAGGTGGTTTAGGAAAGGTGCTGTCCAGTCGGGAGTGACGGTGAGGACTTCTGTTGAAGGCTGCTGAGCGGCGTCACTCTCCGGGACTTGCTGTTCTTCGGCCTCGAGTGTTGTGTCTGCCTTGATAGAAGGGACGTGCAACTCCTGGAGGAAAACTCCAGCCGGGACGACGTCCCGACTGGACCCCAGTTTGGCGAGTGCATCTGCCGTTTCGTTGTCTCGGCGCAAGACATGGGTGATTTCGAGGCCGTCGAACTTGGCTTCGAGCTTGCGAACTTCTTGGCAGTAGGCTTACATGGAGGGGTCTCTGCACGACCAGTCCTTCATGACCTGCCGGACTACCAGTTCCGAGTCGCCGCGCGCAAGGAGGCGGCGGATCCCGAGTGAAACCGTGAGACGAAGACCGTGGAGCAGAGCTTCGTACTCGGCCACGTTGTTGGATGCCGGGAAGTGGAGCTGCAACACGTACTTGAAGTGCTCGCCCTTGGGAGAGATGAGCACAACGCCAGCCCCCGCGCCCTGGAGCATCAGAAAACCGTCGAAATAGAGTGTCCAGTGCTCGAGGTCGACGACGGAGGGCGGGGACTGGACTTCTGTCCACTTGGCCATGAAGGCGACGAGAGCCTGGGACTTGATGGCCATGCGGGGGCGTAGACTATGCTGAAAGCCATTAGTTCCATCGCCCACTTGGCAATCCGACCCGTGGCATCGCGATTGTTGATGACATCGGCGATTGGGAAGGAGCTGACCACCGTGATGGGATGTCCCTGGAAGTAGTGGACTAACTTCCGTGACGTTATGAACACCTCATAGATGATCTTCTGTATCTGAGGGTACCGCGCCTTGGACTCGGAGAGGACTTCGCTGATGAAGTAGACCGGGCGCTGGACCTTCTGAATGTGGTCGGGCTCGGAGCGCTCCACCACCAAGACCATGCTGACTACCTGAGTAGTTGCTGCGACATAGAAAAGCAGTGGTTCATTGGGCATGGGAGACGCTAGCACCGGGGGGTAGTTAAGAACTTCTTCAAGCCATCGAGGGCGTCCTGGGCCTCGGAGGTCCAGGTGAAGGTCTCCGACTTCTTCATGAGCTTGTAAAGGGGCATGGCTTTCTCGCCGAGTCGGGAGATGAATCGGCTGAGAGCTGCCATGCACCCGGTCAGCCACTGGACGTCTTTGAGGTTCTTCGGTGGGCCCATCTTGACGATGGCATCGATCTTCTCCGGGTTGACTTCGATTCCTCATTCGGAAACGATGAAACCGAGTAGCTTACCCGAAGGGACCCCGAATACATATTTTTCGGGGTTGAGCTTCATGCTGAACCTTCGAAGGTTGGAGAAGGTCTCTCCCAAGTCGCTCAGGAGGTCTTCTCCCTTTTGGGACTTGATCACCACATCGTCGACGTAGGCTTGTACGTTCCGGCCGATCTGCGACTGAAGGCAGCGCTGTATGCACCGTTGGTACGTAGCGCCTGCGTTCTTGAGGCCGAAAGGCATGGAGACGTAACAGAAGGCGCCAAACGGAGTGATAAAAGATGTCTTGATCTCGTCATCCTCCTTCATCTTGATCTGGTGATAGCCCGAGTAGGTGTCGAGAAAGCACAAAATTTCACACCCAGCTGTGGAATCGACCACTTGGTCGATGCGAGGCAGGGTGAAAGGGTTTTTGGGACATGCCTTGTTAAGGCTAGTATAATCAACACACATCCTCCATTTTCCATTCTTTTTGTGAACAAGAACTGGGTTTGCTAACCAGTCGGGATGATACACTTCTTTAATGAAGCCGGCTGCTAAAAGCTTGGCTATTTCTTCTCCTATAGCCTAACGTCTATCCTCAGCAAATCGGCGCAAGCGCTGTTTGACCGGCTTGGCATCCGGCCGAACATTCAGAGAGTGCTCGGTAGCCTCCCGTGGAACTCCGGGCATGTCAGAAGATGTCCATGCGAAGATATCCCGATTGTCCTGGAGGAAGCTGACGAGCGCGCTTTCCTATTTATCGCTGAGCGCAGTCCCGATCTGCGTCGTTTTCGAGGGGTCTTCGGGGTCGAGCTAAATTGCCTTGGTGTCCCGCGCCGGCTGGAAAGATGTCGATGTCAAAGCCTTCTTGGCCGGGGGCGGTTCCTCAACCACGGCCGACTTGAGGTCGGTAAGCGTGGCTTCGGCGATCTGGGCCGCGGCGAGGTTGCAGTTCTCCAGGTCACACGTGTAAGCGTGCTGGAAGCTGCTTTGCACCGTCATTACCCCGTGGGGGCTCGGCATCTTGAGCTTCAAATAGACATAACTGGGAACAGCCATGAACTTGGCGTAGCAGGGACGTCCCAAGATGGCATGATACGATCCTGGGAAGTCGACAACCTCGAAGGTGAGAGTCTCGGTCCGGAAGTTATCGGGCGTGCCAAAGGTGACGGGCAGGCTGACCTACCCGAGTGGACTCGCCATCTTGCCGGGTACCACCCCGTGGAAGGGGGCACCAGTCGGCTTGATCTCGGAACGAAAAATCTTCATGTCGTCAAGAGTTTTGACGTAGAGGATGTTGAGACCACTCCCGCCGTCCATGAGGACCTTGGTGAGGCGGACGCCGCAGACAATCGGGTCTACCACCAAGGGGAATCGTCCCGGCTGGGGAATGTAGTCGGGATGATCCGCACGTCCGAATGAGATTATGGACTCGGACCATCGCAGGTACTTGGGCACGGCCAGTTCCACTGCGTTGACCTCTCTGTCCGTGATTTTCTGGCGGCGCTTGGATTCGTAACCGTTGGGCCCGCCGAAGATCATCAGACAAGCGGTCTCCTTTGGGAACTCGTCGCCTTCATCCTGGGGGGCTCTTTTTTGCCCCGATTGGGGACGAAGGGTTTGTTCAGGTTTTTCAAGAGATTGCAGTCGCGTGTCAGATGATTGGACTTAGGTCCATGGAAGTGACACGGTTGACTCATCATCTCCTCGAAGGTCGCATTGGTGCGCTGAGGTCGGCGCGGCGGGGCGCGCTCAGCAGCAACAACGAGATCTCTGCCTTTATGCTTCCAGTGCTTCTTCCTGGATGACTCAGGTTTAGCATCCCGACTGGGTGAGTCGGACACCTTGCCCTTGCCTCTTCCCTTGTCGTCCCGAGTAGCACTTCGGACGGCCTCTTCACCGGTGGCGAAGTTATTGGCTATATCAAAAAGCTCGCGCGTAGTCTGGGGATTCTTGCGCGCTATCTTGTGGATGAGGTTGGTGCTTCGAACTCTCTTGGAGAAGGCAGTGATGACGTCACCCTCTCGGACCTCGGGCAAGGAGTTCTTCTTCTTGGAGAAACGTTGGATGTACTCTCGGAGAGTCTCATCCGCCTCTTGTGTGCAACTGTGGAGATCCCACGCGTTCCCGGGCCGGTTGTAAGTACCCTGGAAGTTGTTCACGAAGAGGGTCTCGAGGTCGCTCCATGTCTGGATGCAACCCGGAGGTAAGCTGGTGAGCCAGGCTCGCGCCGAGTCAGCCAGGAACAGTGGCAAGTAGTGGATCGCGACGTAGTCGTTCCCACCGTTGGTCCGGCACGCCGTGTGGTAGTCGGCCAGCCAGATGTCCGGTTGAGTCTCTCCAGTGTACTTGTCGATGCCGGTGACTCGGAACCGCGACGGGAAAATCACACTGCAGATACGGGGACCGAATGCTTTCGGGCCCGAATATCCCATACCGGAGGAAGTTGGAGAACATCCCCGGCTGGTGGCGCCGCTGTCGTCGCGGTGGCTGCCACGATCGTCTCTCCTGGAACCATGATGAGCGCTTCCTTCAGCGCCTGCGGGGTTCCTTGGCCCGAGTCGATTGTGGACCGGTGCGACCTGACGGGCGTTCTTGTCCGCATCCTGTCGGGCGCGGGTTCTGGCGGCTATGGTGCCGCGGGCGTCTCGGTCAAGACCAAGTCGCTCATGAACATCTCCGGCCGGCTGACGCTGGTCGGGGGTGGCTTGTCGTCCACCCGCATTGGATGGACTCTTTGGAGGGGTAGAGCGCCGACTCCTGGCGCCGGCTGAGGAGCCCCTGCGATCTTCTGAAGCTTCAGCCTGCTGAAGAGCAGTTTCCTCCAGCAGAACGCGGAGTCGCCGAAGTTCGTCATGTCCCGGGTTGCCCTCAGGGATCTCAATGGCGCGGGCCGCCATCGTAGCCGCAACGATGTTGTGGCTCGGGAGCGGGAATATGGTGACCCCGTCCCTTTCACGCATGCGGAGCTCATTATGGACTTGGCGTCCGCGAGCCCTCATGTCGTCATTGCGGCGCTGGTCGTCTTGCTGGCGAGCGAGCCGAGTCTGCTGCTCGATCAACTCTTCCTCCTTGGCGAGGAGTCGGAGTCGGGTAGCTTCGAGCTCAGCTGGGGTTTGTTCCACGATGGGGACAGCTTGGCCATCGCCGTCGACTGGTGAGTCGGCGTTGGCCATGAAGACTTCCCGGGACGGGTGGTGACTACCCGAGCTCTCTTGATCATCCGAGTTATACTCGAGGACGGGGAGGAGAGAGTCGATAGCCCCCACCAGTTGAGATCGAGCGTGAACTCGCGCGGAGCAAACGGATCTGGGGTTGGTGCAGCCTCTTCCCTGGGGAGAGGGCCGTGCCGAAAAGCTGATGGAGCCTCTGTTGATCGGGACGTCGCCGAGTAGCAGAGGTGGAGCTGGCCGATCTTGTCGGCGATGAAGTTCAACCTTCCAAATTGGAAAAGTTGGCCGGGATCCGGGACAGCGCTCACGAGAGCGAATTTCATGATGCTTCTCGGGACGAAGACGTTGACGAAACCCATCTAGATTCGTGCAGATGGATCTATGCGCACCCCCCTACCTGGCGCGCCAACTATCGGAGTATTATTCCGGCAATACTTATTATGGGGCGGTGTGAGCACAGCAAATCTGGATGGGTGCACACGGGAGACAAGATTTAGACAGGTTCAGGCCCTCACAGAGAGGTAATACCCTACGTCCCGTGTTTGGTGGCTGGTATTGCGTGTATCCCGAGTGCCACAGGCCCTAGAGAATCGATCTCGAGGTTGCTTGGACTTGGAAATTGTCTATGACCTAGATGACCTGATTGCTTACCGATCGGAGGCCCCCTACCGGGCCTTATATAGGCGACCGGGGTAGGGTTACAAGAGTCCGAGTCGGTTAACAGATTGGTTTCCTATTCGGTTACAACAGATTCTGGGTATTCCGGGTAGGTAATAGTCCTTGTCTTGTACTCCACGCTGATGAGGCGCCCCCATGTTGTAGTCGGACTCCGAGTAGTCGGCCCGACCCATCCCGTGGCTGGAAGGCCGGATTCGTCCTCCTTGATGATACCCGGGTGCTATGTCACCATCAGTGCTCTTGCATGCAAAAATATGATCAGGTAATATTGCACACCATGCTTAACTACCCTTGAAAATACTACACTGGCCAAGTTACATTAGGTGATATAATTTATATTTGAAAAAATCAAATTAAAGTAGGATGCAAGTCAGTTTATTCTCGTGATCTCATCCTCCAAAGAATATTAGATGTCACCTTTGTCTGCATGTCATCAACATTACACTGTACAATTGTTAAAAACAAGTTCACGACATCATGATCCAGTAAATGAAGCTAGATTACATCAGGAGATGACATTATTACAGGAAAAAAATGCTTGTCATCGTCATCATCTTCGTCGTCATAATGTGGCAAGGTAACATCATTGCTGATCTCTTGCAGCACGGTGCTGTAAGCTTCTGACAAGCTCTTCACGTACACTCCAAATTTTATTGCAAGGGCTTGTTGGTTGTTACTTCAGCTTCAATGTTTCCTTTATCATTTCAAATATTCGCCTGGCGTTTAACACTTGAAAGGAATGGAAAGATACGACGGTCGCAAGTCTTCGGATGGACAAATGATGGTTGCAACACTACATATCAGTACATGGATAAACGATGGTTGCAGTACTTCAGTTACTTATCCTAGGCATCGCTTGCACTGAATTCAAAGTTCCATGCATAAGAGAGTACTAAACAACAGTCGGTGACCACGTCTTTGGTGTGTACAAATTATGAATGTTAAAGCAAAATAACCATTATTTCATTCCTGATACTAAATGACCATCTTTGTCAGCCACCATAATAGGTCTAATTGTTTCTATGGAGCCAAGCCTGATTTATCAAAGAATTTGCAACCCTGACAATCATATAATCCTGTTACAGTGTGCAGGTTTTGTTTCGTTGAATACCTAATACAATAAACTAGTCAGAGGGACATCTTCAATTAAATTAGTTTTATACATTCGGTGCTTCAAAATGTTTAGGCTTGCAAACTGCAGACTTGAAACTTTTCGAATCTTTGATCATTCGATTGTACAAATCATGTAAACGAGTACAATTCAAATGTTTTCGAAGAATGTTTTGGATGTGCAATTGGGATATTCCATCTAAAGTAGTAGCAAATACTTTCATCGTCATGGGTTTAATGATTGAGAAGGCGGAAAAGCCATAAGATCAGCAACCACATGGAACTATCTTCTAGTGCATTTACGAGTTCAGTGATGGTTTTTATTTCAGAGAGTTTACTAGCAGGTTCGAGTTCAGTTACTTTCGTTGTTCTCGCTTTGTCGAGCATCTTTTCAGTCTTGACGACTCATGCACTATCTTCTTTGGGTGTAGATAGCTTAATCTATTAAAATGGAAAATTAGCAATGAGATATTACGAGATTGGCAAGCAAAGATTAGGAAAAACTCAATTATTTACTCACAAGACCATCGATGACCTGTTACTCAGCCACAGCGTCGCTATGTTGACGGCCTGCTCGTCAAACCGCTGCTCCGCATCAACTCTTGGGGATCAGACCCAGATGAGAAGGGGAAGTCGACGAGGCCGCATGCCTTAGCCGCTGGGTCACGCACATCGCCGCATCTCTGGCGTAGCGTCGCCCTTGTTGACGCCTCTCTGGCGTGCCACTTCCTCCCGGTCGTTGATGTGTTGCCGCGCCGCCGTGCCAAGTGAACCCGAAACGGAGCTCTTGTAAAACTAGGGTTCGTCCTCGTGGATTGGCAGCTTTGGAATTAAAAAAAAATACTATCATGACCTCACGAGAGCACGCTGACCGTCCTCCGCAATGGCTACTTTACCTTCCAAATCATGGTACTCCCGGTTATTTGATGGTGGTACTCCCTACCACTTCTATTGGAGTACAAATAAATCATGACCATTAGATGAGAGACAATAAACGGTTCATTTTAATTTGAGAGTACCATAAAAGAACTTTATATATTTTCATGTATTAGACACGATGATTTGATAGCTTTTTTATAGATGACTGATAGCTTTTACGAAGAAGATTAGTATATATTATTTCACCCGTTCCTTGAGGCCTTGACTAGGAAACTGAACGTTTAAAGCTGCATTATTCCATTGCATGTGCGTGCTTCTTCTCTCTCGTTCTTGGACTCTTTGTACACCTAGCTAGTGGCCTGAAGTGCTATTACTGTACTAGCGTGTATCGTCTGAAAGGCTACATATACGAGACAAGGCGAGTTTGGAAAAGAACAAGACAGGCAAGAGGAGCTGAGCCGCCTGCAGCCACCTTGTATGCGCCATGCAATGCCATCCCTCTCCTCATTCTCCTCGCGACCTCTCTGTCAACTCAAAATCTCGTGCTCCAGCAGCACGCAGCACCCAACGTTCAACTGACCGAGATGCAGCTTCCGTATATGGGGCCGGGTATACGTACGGTGCGAACAGGCATGGGAGCCAGGGGCCGGGAAGAAAGAGAGAGGGGTCGCAACTCGTGTACGTCTTCCTATGTTTTCACTGAACGCTCTCCATGTACCTGCCAAGGGTGCCAAAGGTGCCAAAGGAGAGATGGGCCAACCAGCGTGATGTTTGTTGAGAACGGATTTAAAAATTAATGCAATTTCATGTTTAGTAAAACTTAGTAAAACCAAAAAAAATTATCTATGCATTTTTGCAAAAACATGTCAATTTATGTGTTATACACAGAAAAGGCAACGGATGGATGATTGCTATAGCCGCAACTATACCTGTATAAATTCAACTTTCTTTCATTGGGCATGGATGATGGTGGGCACGAGGCGCCGCTGCGACATGACCGGCCATTCTCGCGATGCGACCGGCGTCCGGCGCAGCGGGGATCCAGGCTGGCGTCGGACAGGGAGCTTGCTTTCTTAAGGCGCACCAGGGGCCTCTGTTTTCGCTGCCTCTCCCCTCTCCACCACGCCAGTGACTGCCGTGATCCGATACGGTGTCTCGCCTGCCGGCGCTCCAGCCACCGGGAGCGCGACTGCACCAGCCACGTCCCACCGCCACCACCAGCCAGAACAAATCACCTTCCACCGCCACCACCAGCCAGAGCCTGTCCGCCGTCGTCCTCGTTGCGAACTGGAAGCCCAAACTCCTCCTCCTGGGCTGCTATTGTCGCGGGCACGCATCGCTCCGCCTTCATCGCCCAAGCCTGCTCGCCGCCGGTTGCCATGGCGCAGCAGGGGTTCGGTGCTCCGGCCAGCCGCCCTGACGAGGACACCTGTGTGGTGGCGACGTCCTTCGAGCTCGACCGTGACCGCCGCTGCTGGGAAGCCACTGCCGCCATCGCCTGGGCTGTCGACTCGCCGCGTCCTATGGCGCCGCGCGAGGTGGAGAGCGTCTTGCGGGACTGCTTCAGGAACCTGCGCCGCGACGACGTGGTCGTCAGCCGCCACTTCCCTGAGGAATTCCTGCTCAAGTTCGAGCGCAAAGAGGACTGCGACGCCGCCATCAGCAAGGGACGCATCAAGGTGGATGATGGCTCCATCGTCTACGTCCGGCCGTGGAGGCCTTTGGCGCACGCTCTGGGCGCGGCGCTCTTCTTCCGCGTCCACCTCCACCTGGGCGGGATCCCTCCCTTCGCCTGGACCCCCAACATTGTCGAGCGTCTGCTCGGCCGCCGGTGCGCCCTGGAGTCCTTTGACGACCGCTCCGTCACCATGACGGACACCCGGGCCCTTGGGCTCTGGGCATGGACCACGAACCCCAGCGCGCTGCCGAAGGTGATATGGCTCACCTGCACCTCGCCGGATGAGGCCGGCATCACCGCCAGCAGGAAGCCGGCCCGGTTCAAGCGTGGCTCCACCTACCGCGTCCTCGTCCACCTTGACACCGTGGAGGATTACTCTGCCGCGCCCGTCGACTTCGATGGCCATGCTGCCGGCGACCCCCCCTTCTCTGCGCCCTCGACCAACTTCGTCTGGCACCACGGCACAAGGGATGGCGACCCCATCGACCTTTCGAGCGGCTCGGGAGCGGAGGTGCCGCTGGACTTCGACTCGCGCGGCTCCAGAGCGGCGGCTGCGCGTAGGGCCCGGCAGGGGCACGACGACCACCCCCGACCGCCTCCACGCCGCCATGATGATGAAGATGATGACCAGGGCGCTGCTCGTGATGGCCATCGCCGCGCGCCTCGCGCAGATGCCACAAAGGGCGCGCGTCGCACGCGCTCGCGCTCCCCGCGCCGCAGGTCAGGTGCTGGTTGCGGCGAGAGTGGCCACAGGCGTCTCGCGGCGGCCGACGCCTCCCCTTTCGCGGCCCAGGCGGCAGCTATCTGTGCGGGCGCGGATGACGCACTCTGGCGGGAGGCCGCTGACCTGCGCGCCCTCATCGCTGCTGCCCCGGTGGTCCAGATGCCGGCCCAGCCAACCCCTGCAGTCACCCTCACGCAGACGCCCAAGGCAGTGATCCTGCACGAGCCCGAGTCCCCGTTGGTGACCTCTGTTGGGGCGCTGCCCGTGGATGACCAGAGCTCGCTGCTGGTCGAGCCCATGGTAGCATTGCTGCCGGAGCATGAGGACCGCATATGCGCGGTATTACAGGACTTGCAGGTCGCGCCGCCGCCCCTTGTCGACACGTCTGCCTTGCCAGTCCTGGAGAATGAAGCCTGGCACGACTGTTCCGATGATGCCGTCCTGGACGAGGCGGTTTCTGTCAACACTGCCGTCGTCCTCGACGTCGCTGCTGCTGCCAACACGACGCTCGTCGACGTCCCAGTGCTCCTGGCTTTCACCATCGACAAACCAGATCTGCACCCTTCTGTGGCCGCACCAGTTGCACCACCACTGGCCGAGAGCGTTGATGACTCGTGCACCCTGGCTGACTTCATGAGCACAGTCACCAAGCCTGTGCCACCGCCGCTGTTGCCCGCGCCGGCCGCGCCAGCCTGCAAGACGCGCAAGTCTGCTGCACCGATTGCCCGCGCCACCCGCCGGAGTGGAAGAATCGCCAAGAAGAAGCCGCCCCTTGCTGCTGGAGACGCGGGCGACCCCATCCAGGAGCTGATCGCCCGTGTGTGCGGTGTCCTATCTCCTGATGATACTTTCAACGACAGCCACAAGCAGGCATATGCGCAGATGTTCCAATCCCCCCTCGAGCCGCACGTCATCGCGGCCATCGACACCCTCGTCAAGCATGTCAAGAAGGTGGCCAAAGGATCAGAGAAATCCAAGAATACCACAGCGTCTCCCTCGGTCGTCAATGTGTGAAACCCCAGCTGATAGCTACGACCTCAGAGCCTCGCCTACTTCCATGTTGTCTACTTTTTCTTTTCTTGCCGGTTGCTGCTTTCGGCAGATGCTCCTGCGTGTGCATCATGGCCACTTCCAGCGCCTGTATCCCACATCGTCAACCGCCTGTGTTTGCATGTCATCATCGTCAACCGCATGTGTTTGCATGTCATCCTTTATTTTCAGTTATGAGCCCACTTGTTTCAATCATGTTGCAACGTGACGTAAAGATCCTGTGTGGAACATCCGCGGTCTTAACGCCAATGTGAGAAAAGATGCCATCCGTGACATCATCCGCGACACCCACGCCACTATTGTTTGCATCCAGGAAACCAAGCTCGAGGTCGTCAATGATAGCATTATTTGTCGTGCTTTCGGCCCGCAATTTGTGTCAAATTACTCTTTCCTTCCGGCTGATGGGACTAGGGGTGGTCTGGTCATGGCTGTCTCTGATGCTTACTTCAGCATGTCTGAGGTCATCATCTCGGCCAACTCCATCTCGGCAACCATCACCTTGCTAGCTGACGGTGCCTCTTGGACAATGACCGGAGCCTATGGCCCTCAATCCGAGCAGGACAAAATCGCCTTCCTCGACGAAATACTGCAGCTCCAACCCCTCGTGCGCGACCGGTGGATCTTGCTAGGTGATTTTAACTTGATTGTCAAAGCGGCTGACAAAAGCAATAACAGAATCAATAGAAGGCTCCTTGGGAAATTCAAGACGGTGCTCGACTCGCTCATGCTTAAGGAGATGCGACTAAATGGCCGGCGTTTCACATGGTCCAACGAACAGCAAAATCCAACCCACACAAAGATTGACCATGTTTTTTGTTCAAACGATTGGGAGATGCTGTTCCCGGCGGCGCACCTTCAAGCCCTCCCCACTATGTGCTCTGACCATTGCCCCCTTTTCCTCCATGGAGACACTGCCGCATCCAATGCCACCTTCTTTAAGTTTGAGCAATTCTGGCTCAAAGTGCAAGGTTTCCATGAAACTGTTCAAACCGCATGGAACAAATCAACTCTCATCACTGACCCCGTGCGCAGACTTCATACTCGTTTGTGCCG
Organism: Stipa capillata; assembly: GCA_019208055.1. NCBI lineage: Eukaryota > Viridiplantae > Streptophyta > Magnoliopsida > Poales > Poaceae > Stipa > Stipa capillata. The sequence goes on along the minus strand of JAGXJF010005070.1, from coordinate 41,463 downwards.
CACTGCCAAAGCTCTGAAGAACTGGTAGCGCGAGAACGTGGGCAATGTCAAGCTCCAACTCAAAATCGCGACGGAGATCATCTGGCGCCTCGACACCGCTCAGGAATCTCGGGGTCTTTCTGAGGCTGAGCGCACCCTCCGCGCAAGCATCAAATCCAAACTGCTCGCCCTATATGCAATTCAGAAATCTCTTATGAGACAGCGTTCCAGACTGACTTGGATCAAGAAGGGTGATGCAAACACTAGGCTTTTCCACATCACTGCAAGTGCTAGACGTCGTAAGAAGTTCATTCAAACGCTACAAAAATCCTCGGGGGGCGTTGCAATATCAAAGGAGGATAAGGAGGCCGAGCTGTTAAACCATTTCCAGTCTCACCTTGGCACCCCCGTGCCCCGCTCAGCATGCCTGAATTGGGAAGAACTTGGTTATGCACCATTTGACCTGTCGGCCCTCGATGGGCCCCTTGACGAGCTGGAGATAAAGAAGGCGGTGTTCTCGTTACCCTCCGTCAAAGCGCCTGGACCGGATGGCTTCACTGGAGCTTTTTTCAAGTCCTGTTGGGATATTATCAAGGACGATCTCACCGCTGCCATTCTACACCTTGCAAGTAGGAACGGCGTCTATGCAAGCCTCATCAATTCTGCCAACATTGTGCTGCTTCCTAAGTCCATTGAGGCGCAAAACGTGGGAGACTACCGCCCAATCAGCCTGATCCATAGCATCTCCAAGATTTTCTCCAAGCTCATCGCCAATAGAGTTGCACCTGTGCTTGACAACATTGTTTCCAAGAGCCAGAGTGCCTTCATCCAGAAACGTTGCATCCACGATAATTTCCTCCACGTTCAAAATCTGATCAAAGTTTTGCACACGAAGAAGATACCCAGCCTCTTCATCAAGCTTGATATATCTAAGGCTTTCGACTCGGTCAACTGGCCGTACCTACTTGAGGTGCTGCAGGCGCTGGGCTTTGGCCAGAACATGCGCGACTGGATTTCCTTGTCTCTGTCCTCCTCGACCTCTCGCGTGTTGCTTAATGGGATTCCGGGCCCCCCTTTCCACCATGCTCGGGGGCTTCGTCAGGGCGACCCGCTTTCGCCCATGCTTTTCATCCTCGCCATTGACCCTCTGCAACAGATTCTCAGCATGGCTACTGACATGGGGGTTCTCAAGCCCCTTCAGGCTCGAACTGTCAGACTCAGAACTTCCCTGTACGCAGATGACGCCGGAATTTTTGCCAACCCAAACAAGGAGGAGTTATTGGCCATCCGTCACATCCTTGATGTCTTCGCTGATGCCACTGGATTAAGAACAAACCTCGTAAAGACTGAGGTCTTTCCCATCTGCTGCGACCACATAGATCTAGCAGATACCCTCTCAGTCTTCCCGGCAAAGCTAGCCACCTTCCCGGGCAAATACCTTGGTCTTCCCCTGCACATCCGGCGCCTCCAAAAGGTGGACTTGCAACCTCTCATTGATAAGTTCGGTGCTCGCATTCCGGGCTGGAGGGGAAGAAACCTTACGCGGGCTGGCCGGGTAGAGCTGACAAAGTCAGTCATCACTGCTACTATCACCTACCATTTGGCGGTCATCCCACTCCCCAAATGGGTACTCAGAAAGATGGACAAGCTGGCTAGGAATTTTATCTGGAAGGCCGATGACAGTCAAAACGCCAGTGGTGGGCGCTCCCTGGTCAATTGGAAGATGGTGTGCACCCCCAAAAGTTTGGGTGGCCTTGGGGTGGCTAATCTGGATCGTTTCGGCCGGGCCTTGCGGCTGAGGTGGCCATGGTATGAATGGACGGACCCAGACCGGCCATGGGTAGGCATCCAGCTACCCTGCACCGACTCTGACATGGCTCTCTTCAGAGCCTCTACCTCTATCACCATTGGCGATGGGAAACGTACCAGTTTCTGGAAGGCAAAATGGATCGGGGATTCTCCCCTGTGCACCCGCGCCCCTGAGCTTTACAAGATTGCGACCAGAAAAAACAGGACGGTCTTCGAGGAACTAGAGGGGGAACGATGGATTACGGCCATTGCCCGGTTGAGCACCGCGGACCAGCTCCGTGAATTCATCGACATCTGGCAGCTTCTGCAGGACACCGGCATCAATCCCTCTCGTCCGGACTCCATCACTTGGAACTGGACAAACTCCGGGGAATACTCCTCCAAATCTGCCTACCAGATGCAATTCTCCGGGCGCCTAATGCCTTTTCGCTCTGCTAAGGTTTGGAAGGCCCGGGCCACCCCCAAATGCAAGCTCTTCGCCTGGCTGGTTCTACATAGAAGAATCCTCACGGCGGAAAATTTGGCAATTCGCGGTTGGCCCCACAATCCGATCTGCCGCCTCTGCCTCACATCAGCTGAGACTGTCGCCCACCTTTGCCGAGATTGCCCCTTCTCGCAGGAGGTGTGGAGGACAGTCAATGCCGCTGAAGGGATGCCCAACCCGAGCCCGCCAAACGCTGATTCTTCCATAGACATGTGGTGGGACGGTTTCCTTGCAAGTGCCTCCGAGCGGAGCGTGAGGGAGCGCAGTGGGATCATGATATACTCGCTCTGGAACATTTGGAAGGAGAGGAACCGTCGTGTCTTCACCGGCAAGAGGATGACCTACCGGGAAGTGGCTCACCTAGCCTTGGCGGATATCCGCTTGCACAGATCTAGTTGCTTTCTCTTTCGCGAGTAGTCCGCATGCCGCTGTTTTTGTGGTCTCTGTAAGACTCCTATAAATTATTGTAACCACCTCTCTTTCTACTAATTGAAAGGCAGTGCTCCTGCCAGTTTCTCGAAAAAAAAATTGGCATCTTTTTTAGAGTAACAAGAAAATCACTCCCCAGTTTTATTGCTTGAATGAAACCTGTGATCAGGTTCAAGATACGTCATGAAAGTTTAACAGTCAAGAAAAATAGATGCGAGTGATGTAAGCTTAGCTACTCTAGCAGAATACATAGACGCCGTGCTAGCAGTAGCGATCACCTCCCAGCGCAGCAGGTGTTCAAAACGCTCCGCCTTCAGCTTCAGTTTGCTGGTAGTTGGCGATGGAGACCAGCAGCCAGCATCCAGTACAGAGGCGGGACTCAGCTTCATTTTCTCAGGTTGGCCGTGTGCTGTTGGATATTTGAACATCCCTTCATAGCCCGCGGTGTCTGGACCATCAGAGATTTGCAACTACCTAGCGCAGCCAAAAGCCATGTCTAATACTACACCAGAGTCTTGAGAGTCAGTGAACAAAATTTGGCATGCTTTTTTGGGTGTTTATTTTGCTAGCAAGCTCGCAGCTCTGCCAATAAAAAATTTCCAACTTTTTAAAATGTACAGTTTCTTTTCTCCACCCAAGAGCACATGCTATAGCCTATTAGGTTGCGTCTATGCATCCATTTTTCCAACTTTTATCACGTTAAGGGCCTCTTTCATTCAAATGAATTTTAAAGGGTTTTTGGAGGATTTCAATCCTTAGGTATTTTTTTTCTATAGTGGTTGTTTAATTTGTAGGATTAGAACTTTAGGATTTTTTTTTCTATGGGCTAATTTACACTCAAATCCAAAAGGAAATTTTCATTGAGTCCAACCTCTTGAAAAATTTTCTTTGTGTCTATTACTTGTTCTTGTGTTTTCAATTCATGTAGGGTACAATATGTCATGACATCTAATTCCTATGTTTTTTCTATTCCCGCTTTTTGGGACTCTTGGGAATCAAAGAGGCACTGATCTCGTGCCTTAGTGTGGACACTTCCATTAGGTTAGCCCATCTATCTATGTATCGATGTAGGATAACACTAGGGGTTTACTGATGTAGTGCTCTGAATTCTAGGAGAATATGGGGATGGAAGCTTCTCGAGTTCTTGGCGGGCGCTTCGGGTAGCTGGCGCCTAACGAGGGTGATGAGGAGGATGACAGCGAGCTCCTTCCTCCCCTCCTTCGCGGCGCCCATCTGTGCTAAATGGTGTCGCGTCATGGGAGGCCTACATCGCTACTACTCGCTCGGGATCAGGATCGTCATCACGGCGCCCCGAAATGGGCTCAGAATCTCCACCTTCGGAGATCCACCCCGATGATGGTGGCGCCATTTCGATATTTCCCGACAGATTTGGTCCCCACGTCACCTTCTGCTCCACATATGGTGGTTTATTTGGGAGATGTTTTTCATCCTCTTCTCCAAGACCCCGCCGTGGCTCGGATTCAATGGCGAATTCATCCTTAGGCAGCTTCCAAGGATTTTTGTTGTCAGGTATGTGTGATCACATCTCCTCCTATTCTGACATCGGGGCAATTGGGTGGGATGGTGCAGGGCCAGGTGCTTCAGGAGTAGGATCACTAGAGTCGGGTGTCTCCAGCGGGTTGCCTGACGACGCCACCGCGTGCTAGAGACATGGCGATGGTGGTGGTTGACGTCGGTAGAGATGGGCACTCACCGTAGCGCAGGTCAATTCAAACATCTTATGTTCCATCTCCACCATACGTGTGGCAGCAGCGCAAGGATCCAAAGGTCTCACACTCGAATGGGGCAAACACCGTAGATTTGGATGCAGAAGGCTCCGGGCATATTGCTTTTTGGACACGGCTACACCACATCAGAAATCTAATTCCTAGGGTTTATGACGGCATGAGTATGTGAGGCGAGAGGTCCATGCAACGACCCCGGTGACCATGTATGGTTGTGATCCAGTGGGTCATGGCTGGCAATCGGGTGGCTACACGCAGCATCAACAACAACACTAATTTCCTCCTGGGAGCCGTGGGGTGTAGATCGAGTGCAACCTCCTTAGCAAGGGTCTAGTAATCAGGGCGCAGAGAGTTCCACTGGTCACAAAGTGGCTAGTTTTGCCATTTTGTAAGCCGATTTCCACATTAATATTTACACTTCATCTGAATAAAATTTGACTATATGCATCTTATGATGCAGAGGTTGGGAGAATAACTCTTACATTATTATTTTTTTAAAATCATATCAATTTTTGTTTCTCACTGTTTGAGTAAAAAAAAGTTACCACTGGAGCAAAAATTTTGGCAACAAATAGAAATTTACTAGTGGAACAAAATAAATAACCATGCCAAACAAAAAAAAATATGCACATGCGTAACAAAATTTTGATCTCGTGTCTTCATCTGAATAACATGTTGTCGAAATAAAAAAAATTACTACGTCGGACAACGAAAATGGCAAAGCGAGAACAATAACCATGCAGAACAAATATTCATTCGTATATTTTGATTTGAACTCAGACATATCCACGGCGGTATTGCCTTAAGGATCAAAATTCTATTGTAAATGACGGTAGCAACTTCGGTTTTTCTATTTTTATAATAATATAAAAGATATGAGTTAGGATGTGATATTTTTTATCTCAGTTGTCTGAAATCTTTAATGTAATTTAATAATTTATGGACAAAGATTAAACTATTCTCCAATCACTCATATACTTATTAACTCATAATTATTCCTCAAATTTCAATTTATATACCTGAGAATTGTTTGTTTCATGCTTTAAAATTTGTTTTCAACCTGCTATTTTCTTATTCTAAAAAATTTAGCGTTTACATTTTTAACATAATCTTAATACATGGTTTTTTTTCTTTGAGTAGTTTATCACGTACGTGTACCTTTTTTTAGCGACACCACGTATGCGTATATTCCCCGTAATATGCATGTGCGCTGTTGCTAGTTTTAAAAAACAGCGTAGCTGCTTGTTCAGCGGAAATTGTAGCTGCTGGTGGGGGCCCCAACCTCCTGCCGCATGCATCGTCCCGTCTGTTCAGCGTGCGTCGGCCCAAAGAAACTCCAGCCCACCCGCGTGCGCGACGCGAGCTTCCCAGCCCAAATAGGTCCTCCACATCCTGACGTACCGTTCAAAGCACGTCTTTTCCAGCTGTGCCATTGACATTATTTGCTGTAATCGTCTCTTGCCGTTTGTCCTGTCTCTCCATGACCAAAACAGGTCACCAGCAATGCTAAATTAACAACGATCTATGACCAATCTTGAACCTAGCTATTTTTTCAGATAACGGATGAGGATTCTCTCCCTTGAACCTCGCTATGACCTGTTTGTTTTGGAATCAGCTTGTGATATCCGTCTTGCACAAGCCGACAAGCCCAGAACATTCTTGATTAAAATACAGGTACAATCACCTCTACTCGCTAAGGCTTAATTAACCTAGGTTTGCTAGAGGATTATATATGGAGCTGCACAAGAAGTAGCATTTGCTAGGGATGAGTACTAAACATGTACATTTAGTACAGTAAATTGAGTTGCATGCATTCCAGCTGGATTGTAGCATATATCTAGGGAATACAAGATTGATTAATTAGTAGTTGATCGCGTCTTCCAAAATGACAGTTTGTTCTTAACCCATTGTCTAGCTGTGCCATGGAAGAACCCAAAATATATGCTTGGTGTAAGCATATGATCTGGTCAGCATGTACTGACAAAAGCTCTGCATTGATATTGGTTTGGATACATCTTGGAAGCTGGTACACAAGTCGCCAGTTTGGAGTCTATTGCATGGCCTTCTTATACCTGATTTCTGTAGAAAAGAACAAATTTTAATGATAACTGTGGTCTGAGACACTGTCATGATTTGAATGGAGGTTGGTACCTGCAGGCAAACCATGAGATAGCCAAGGCCCCGTTTGGAACGCCCCAAACGCGAGATTTCTCTCCAATTCTTACAGCAACTTGACTATTTCTGGCGAAATTCACGCGTTTCAAACATGCCGGAACGATTTGTGACTAGATGTTTGGCCTATGAACTAATGATGAACAGGAAAGGAAGATGCTAATACAACAGAAGGAAAGAGAAGAAAAATAGAAGCAAAATTATGTCATAAACTCCAGTGGTTAGTTATGACTTAGTAGCCACTGTATATCACTACAAAGCAAGGCAGTATAGCTCTGGGATTGAACACAAACAGTTCATCTAAATCTGAATAGACCCCTTTTGAGCAGGAACTGACACTGTCACAGCCAAACTCCTCTGAAGAAATGTTGCCATTGACGACCTTCTTCACTCTCCCTGCCACTACCCTGCACACCAGCATCGCCCTCTTTTCGCCGCCGTCCGACGACAGCCGCGCCGCCATGTCATGAGCCCGCCCGCTCGTCGCCATCGTCGCAATCTTCCCATCGCCGTCAACACTAATGATAATGATTAGAGTTAATTTACTGATCACAAAACTTAGAACTCTGAACATTTGCACCATGCATTACCTGAAGCCGTCTCTGATAATGCTGCAGAGCTTGCACTGCTGCGCCGACGACGTCCGGCACAGGGCGGTGGCACCGGCGAGGCCGAGGGAGCATTGGAACGTGGTGCAGTGGAACCGGAGGAGCTCGTTGCCGTCGGCGGCGCACCGGGGGTAGCTCCTCCTGGCCAGCTCGTCGCCGCCGCTGCTCGCCGCCCTCGCCTTGACGTGCTCCCTGTACTGCTCGAACCTCAGCACGGTCTTGCCGGAGCTGCGCACCTTGAGTATCCTCTCGACCCGGCAGATGACCGGCGCTGGCAGCTTCCTGACGAGCCAGCTCGACTGGAAGATGATCTCCACGACGTTCCTGCTCGTGTCGTCGGCGCCAAGCTCCGAAACTGCGATCGAATCATGAGCAATGGATTTTGCGTGGAAGGATTCAAGAAATGTGCAGGTTTAGGTGTGATTTTGTTTGGTTACCTGCATGGCGGGTTGCTTGCTGGAGCTCGAGGGACTCGGCTTTGAGGAAGACCTCATAGCAGTCGGCGCAGGAGAGCATGGCGTCGGCGGCGCCGCCGAGGCTGGCCCTGGGGTCGAGCGCCGTCGCCGAGTGGCACTCGTAGTGGCAGCCGGAGAGCTTCCTGAAGGAACTGGAGGTGGAGCTGGCCCCTATGGACGAGAGCGGCGGCGACAGCGTCGAGGACGAGCTGGTCGTCGACGTCGTCGCCACCGTGGTCTCGGAGTTGAACGACGAAGACGCGGACACGGCCGCGCCGGATGCCGGCACGGACACTGACACAACGCCATCATCTGGACCCTTCAGAGACCTGCTGCTGGAGGTGTTGCGGCCGCGGCCGCCGTCGCTGCTCCGGCGGCTCCCCCTGCTCAGCACCGAGCTCTCCTTCGTGCTACAGATCGACCTCGCGCAGGCCATGCTCCTGCTAACACTGATGCTACTGCTCCTCGTCTTCGTCTTCGTCTTCTTGCTGCTGCTGCTGCTGTTCTTGCTTTCTCCTGCTCCTCCTGGTTGGCTTCTGTTCTTCAACGCCATGGCTCCCCAGAAGGAATGTGACTGCTGCTGCTGCCGCTTCAGTCCTTCTCCTATTCCTCCTCTGCTCATCTTCTTGGAACCCTTGTCATGATTCTTCCCTGCAGTTGCATCCATTGGAGAAGAAGAAGAAGGCGTAGCCTATCTCAAACTTTGTTGGAGGGAAGGAGAAATGGTTGCTGAAATTAAGGGAGGGTGTCTGAAGCTTTGGTCAGTGGTAGCTTTAGGCTCCATTGCTCATGTTTAGTTTAGTAGTTTTTCCCTTGATGGTCCCTTTTGGTATCTATCTATCTATAACCTAGTAATGGTGGGTGGTGGGACTGAATGGAAAGGCACACAAGGTTGCAAATGCCAAGGAGGAAAAGGGGTTCATGGCATGGTGTGGCATGGCGTGGCATGGCATGGGCACCTAGCAATCATGTTTCCAATCCTGACCATGTGATTGTGATCCTCTGTTTCACTGTCCGTGTCTTTTTGAAGACGAAAAAAGATCAGAGGGAAAGAATTGTGTAATCCCCTGTCTCTTCAAATGGAATTAATTTGTTGGACAGTGCAAATGTAACTGGGTTTGTTCAGGAAGCAAATATCAGGTCGAAACCACCCTCTCCGCGTGTATACCATGTGTAAAGTCTCTTTAATAACAAACACATGTATGAGAGGTGATAAATGTGGAACCTTATAAAATTTCAAGATCAAATTTAATCGCATATTCCAGAATATATGGAATTGACAAGCAATTAGACGAAGTATAATGAACCGTATTCAATCGCATATTCCAGCAGATATGGAATTGACAAACAACGAGACGAAGTATGATGAATGGTTGTTTCCACCAGATATTTGCTATTTTATCTTTTGTGGTAGTCAACAGTTGTTTTTTTTGTTCTTTGAAGAACTGACAGAAGCAATGTGATCCATTAAGAAAAATAGAGATGCCTAATTTAACATCTGCTACCAATTGAATCAAACATCGGAGCGAGGTCCGCTTTGGGCGAGAAACTAATCTTCCAAAGAAATCAGCCTCTGAAGGCGCGTTGCATCAAAATATTTTATGTGATCTTTGAGATGAGAAATTAGCATGATTGGTTCCTGCCTGCGTTGTTAGCAATTACAACACGGCCAAATGAGTAGGGAAATTAGGAATCTACTAAATGCAGTGCAACGTGTAAGCTTTGACTAGAAAACCTTTGCCTCCAGGGGTGCGCCCCATCATTAGCAATAGCAGGTTTGGAATTATATAATGAAAAACGTTTATGTCCCTGAGCTACTACCGAAGTCTAAATTTAGTTCATCAACACTATATCCGATATTCTTGATTTATTTAAATATCAAAATCATCTAGATTTGATCCTTTGTCCAACTAAAAGTGGTTTCGACCATTGCATGACAGTGTTTTTGCACACATGACAAGCCAAAGCACAAAAAATAGGAAAAACAGGAAAACCGAAGAACAAAAATCAGAAAAGGCGAAAATTTAGAAAAAGAAAAATATCACAGAAAAGTTATTGAAGATATTAGGAATTCTAAAAATGCATTACATTCAAAAATATTATAGAAAAACCATGAATTTTGATAAAATTCAAAAGGTTTTTTCTACATTTTTTCAATTTTAAAATTATCGGATTTTCAATAAGTTTTCTGCAATATTCCTGGGTTTCCTTTTTTTCTTATTTTCCTTCAAATTTTCAATTTTTTCTTGTGAATTTCCATTTCAAAAAAAATGTGGCTTTGTCTATAAATCTTCAATTCCCTAAATAATTCCAATATTTTCATATTATATCTTCTATAAATCTGATTTTTCTTTGAACTAGCTGGGTTTTCCAAAAAAATTCTTGAAATTTTCTTTTCCTTTTTTCTGATTTTTCTCCATTTTTTTATTTTTAAAATTCTTTTTTGTTGACATGGCTGCCACCGTGACCAAGTCGTCGTCAAAATCTCTTTCAGTTGATTTAAGGATTAAATATTAATAGTTTTAATACTTAAGAGACCAAGTATATCTGATATAAAGTTGACGAATAAAACTTAAACTTTGACGATAGTGTAGAGATAAAAAATTAAACATTTTATTTGCGTAAAGAGCTAAATTAATTGGTTGGTCGATTTGTCTTTACTGAATTTGATTTCGTTTCGGATTGGCGCGAACGGTGGTCGTCTCGTTCGCCAGCTACAGGCCGGTCGTTTCCGTTGGCTGGGTCGCGGCCCCACCTGTCATGTTTGTTTGTGCGTCACGTTGGCGGATTGCAGTTAATTAAGATGGATTGATCCTGCTGGCACGTGTATCGATCGTCGTGTTGCACTACATTTTTTGTTGCGACAGAATCAAGGGACAAAACATACGGACGCGTTCGACACGTCACGATCGACGCGAGAACGTTCGAACATGCGTGCTGTTAATGCATGAGCACGTTAATTATCTGTCTGATGGAATTACATGTGCACTTAACTGATGCTTCGAGAGAGGTTAGATAGTTGTAGTATGAAATTTTATAGGAGCTGTCATGCATGCATGCATGCATGCATGCATAGTCATTTTTCATAAATTGTACCTTACACTAAACGAAGTGAGTAGCCGAAATACAGGTCCGACGCGCGCGGCACAAATGTTCAAACATGCAGCTGCAGCTGTGCGACCATCTCTTTTCTTGAACACGATGACAATATGACGATAACGATCATGAGGACGGTGATGATTTGATCTCGATCACGTACAGGGATTGACATGCCTGTGCGATGATGGATATGGCTGTGGTACGTCGCGGGCGTGCGTGTTCGAAGGTAACTGGATTGCATGCATGATGACTTCTTGCTCATCTCGATCGTAGGGATTCTTTCATGCGTGCATGCACGAATGCACGATACAGTGCCTGGAGTTGTACACGTTTTTTTTTAACTTTTCTATTTCATCTGGAGCGGGATTGCAAGCACAAACATATGGGCTACTTCCGGCCTGGTAGTGACCGGTCTCGGCCCAACTCTGCAGGCTTCCTTACGGCCTGCCAATTACAACACTAGTTTTTTTTCGTTTTTAAGAAAAAAAAATGTAACACTGGAGTGGAGGTTAATATAGACGTACTACTTTCCAACACACGTAGTAAATACTACATAATTTTATCTTAAGAAAAGGTGAATGCAGAATTTTTCCAAGTCATAATTTCCTCAGGACAAAGGTAAATACATGGATTTTCTAAGACATCTTTAGCTTCATGTTAGATGTTCCACTGACACCATTTTGAAAGAAAAACCATGTCAATAATTGATAGCGTATCAAGTTCCATTTTCCTCTTTGTACATCTTCTGATTTGGTATTCCTAAATCGTCTGATAAATTGATATTTCTAAATCTAAAATGCACACAATATTTAAAATGTAGAACTATCTAATCTTCATAGACTAAATAATCAACAATCATGATACTCAATGGTCATGATATTCCTAGACAGAAGAATAGAGGATCTTGTAAATTTTCAGTCTCACATAGACACAAATAAATCAGAAATTTGTCTAAATTTAATTTTTAAAGCTCATATGAATGTCATCTTGTCTTAAATAAAAAATAAGAGTAAATTATACCATTAGTCCAAGAACTTTAGAGGTGGGAGCATCATACTCCAGGAACTTCAAAAACATATACCTGGGTCCCTCAACTTGTTTAAGTGAAGCAAAGGCCATCCAAATGAGGACAGCTAGAACTCTCGACCGACATGGCATGCTGATGTGGTGCTGGAACACAGTGGGTGGGGTGTGCTAGCGCACGGTAGAGGTGGAGGGGAGAAGGCTAGGTGAAGCAGAGCACGGGGTGAGGCGGTGCAGCGACTCGGAGACGATGTCGTCAGTGCTGGTCGACGGCCACGGGCTGCCATGGCAGCAGCGCCTCGGCCTAGAGGCGGCATGGGGAAGGGCGCACGAGGAGGGGGGCCAGGTGGTGGAGGAATCCAACGAGAGCACGGTGGAGGACGGCGACTAGCGACCTGCCGTGTCGGCGAGTAGCGGTGCCGATGGCGACCTGGCCGAGGGGTGGAGGAGGTTCCTAGGATGGCGACAGCGGGAGCATGGCGAGGGCGCGGCGCACGGAAGCGTGTTGGGACGTGGTGGCAAGGGAGCGGCACATGGCTCGCCGGCGACTGGCCCAAGTAGCGGCCACGGCCAACCTGAGGACAGAGGTGGCCGGGGGTTGCGGACCCGCCGAGGTGAGTAATGGCAGGCAAAAGGTGGCGTGGTGGAAGGCGGCGACCGGAGGAGGCGTGTCCCCAAGGGTGGAGGCGGCGACGCACCCGATGCGACGGCATCGGCGGTTTTCAAGGCAGGGCAGCGGCGGTGGATTGGGGCTGGGGTGGCCCAATGCCTCTTGGCCCCCTTTTTGATTTTTTTTTCTTTTTATTTTTTAATTTCCTGTATTTATTTTCCATCAGCATGTCATATCATCCGAGAGTTCTAGTTGTCCTCGTTTGGATGACATTTAATTTATTTAAATAAGTTTAGGGATTCAGATGTACGTTTTTTGGAATTTCTGAACTATGATGCTTCCATCTTTAAAATTCCTATACTAACGGTGTAATTTACTCAAAAAATAAATACATGATTCTCACATGGCATCCTTGTGGACAAGTCCACCCACACGTAGACGTTGAATCCCGTTGATTAACCGTAACTTTTAAGTTGGTTCTTGCTTCTTGCTACATCCTCGCGGCCAACTCAAGCTCGCAAATATCGGACATGCGAGCATTGCAAAAGATCCACATAAAAAAAATATCGATAATATATTCATTATTATTAGTGAAATGATAGAAAAATAAACCATCGTGTTCGTTTATATGGACTGAAATCATCTGTTCCGTTTGATTATGGCTGATCCTAATTATAATGATTGAGACTTATAAGTCTCTTCTGTTGCGTAATACGTACGTACAACATGTTGTTCTGCATGTACAAGTGTATGTCACGTATACATGCATGCGTAAGATACAAAGTCGGACACATATAATTAATTAACGACTACGAGAAGGAGACACACACCTATAGAGTCCAAGTGCACGCTTAAGGAGTCCAATTGCACGTGCGACGGGAAGACTTGGCATAGAATCCAACACGAAAAGAGACGCGGAGAAAATCAATACGAATTAAGCTGAAGGTGTGATACATGGCCGGGCACTTCTGCATGCACGTCATCGCCGAGGACCACGAGACGAGCGCGCGTCGTAGCCGCTGCTGCTGACCACCGCGGCCGGCCTTGAAGGCGAGCACGCATGATGGGCGCAAAGTTAGAACTAGGGTGCAGAAAGAGCTATGGATAAAGATTTATCCGATAGAGTCCTTGACAAATACAGTTCGCTTTTAACTGTCAAATCCTAACTAATATGGGCACGTAGTCCATTGAAACGCAGCCACACGTAAATTGAGTTCATATATACACAGATTTGCCTTGTACACATGCACATCTATCCACTCCTCACTTAGATCTCGATTCTCCGCCCCCGACCTGGCTGGCCCCAAGCAAGCAATGGAGGGGCTCCGGCTATGCACCTCTGCAAACTCCGCAACTATGAAACAAGGGTGGGGGCGCGGGGGGGCTGATATAATCGTGGTGGGTCTGATTATAACGCTTGTGATTTAAAAGTTTAAAAGTCAATATAAAGATACATCCCTTCCGCTCATGTTAGCTATTAAGGACGAACAAGCATATTGAGTATATGGGAGTGTCTATTTCTAAGTCGACTTAGAAATAACTATTTTTAAGTCAATGATCCTAAGCGTTGATTTTTGATCCAATGGTTAATTGAGTAGTTGCACATTTTAGAAATCATGTGTAATTTCAGGTCTAAAAATGTGTAACTAAGCATAACTGAGCAGTTGCATATTTTCTATACTTAAGTTGCACATGTAACTTAGGTATAAAAAATGTGCAACTGGGTCGACTGAGAAATAAAAATTTCTCAGTCGACTAAGAAATAGCAATTCTGTATAATATTAAGTTTCATCACACATAAAGCCCTCCACGAGAAGAACATGTCAAAGCATATTCACGCGTACGTATATGCATAAGAGAAAATACAAAATCTATCATGAGAATGACACGTACGACTCCATGTAAAATAAGTTACGGGTATCACATCACTGGGTTTGATTTGTACTGCATCAATGAAAACATTAGCTTTATGTAAATGTGTTAGACGATGCTTCCTCTTTTTATGTGTCCTCTACTACGTATGAACTTTCTGTTGTTCAGCACATACGGTGCAATCTCATTGTTGTTTTCTCTTTTCATATGTCTTCTACCACGTATTGTTCTTCTATTGTTCAGCCCAAATGAGACTATCTAGCCGAACAATGTACAATAGTTTAGATGTTGTTTTCTATTTCCGTATGTCTTCTACCACGTATTGTCCTTCTATTGTTCAGTCCAAACAAGATTATCTCACATGATCACAATACAATACATGTATACCATGACTAAATAATATGGGAGAATCTCACCAAGAACGCATAGACAAGCAACTACACAATAATTCCAGAGAATAACTTGAGGATTTAGGATATGAGGAAGTCACACAGAAGTTCAGCACAAATGATGCGCATGCATAGCCTTCTGCGGGCAGTGCTCGAATTATAGGCGGGATCGTTGCAGGTCACAAGATACAACCACATGCTTTGAGCAGCCATGAGAAACCCACAAAAGGAACTTGTACGTTGGAGAACCGGAAGCTGCAAGTCATCAACTCTGGTAGCTCAATACCCTACGAGTCGTCAACTCCAATGACACACCGCAAATATTAGATATTTTTTTCTATCATATCATATCCATCAATCAAGTTTTGTTAATATGTATTTAAGAAGGCCTCAATAATTTATAGTGCTCACTTTAAAACATAAAAAGTTCATTTTCCAAAAATGAAAAGTTTGTGATAAAATCTGGCCTTACAAACCACTCATAGAATGATTCAAAAGTACTCCTATTCAGCAATTCACATGCTAAAGAAAGAAACAAGGGCAATAAGAAAGCAATAAAAAATTAGTTTGTACGTGGTGGAGTTTGTGCAACCTAGGCACTAGGTGAATACAAGAAAATGGACTTACTTCTCGACAAGAAAGATGGGCTTGCAAAATAAAGAATGGATGCGTGCCTGACAAAATTACATATAACCATTTTTCCAAAATAATAATGATGATGATGATAGTAATAGTAGTAGTAATAATAATAATAATGATGAAATTTACTATCTAGGTCTCGACGACTACGTCATCTTAGGATGGACCTCTATGAAAAATTTCTAAAACTAAATGGTACAAATTTTATAATTAATAATATTTTTTATATATACACACACACACACACACATATATATATATATATATATAGATTCCCTAATCTACAGCTGAGAGTAGAATAACTATTCTACACGCTGGCCAACCGACCGAGCCAGCCAGTCCAAACCCACCACGTCCCACCTTTTCACCACTGACCGTAAAACTATTCAGTAGATATAGTAAATCCATCGAACTATATTACTGTCGAACAGATCTCTCACAGTCATGTAACTTCACATGTAAAATACGGTAATTTTATGTCTTTCGAGTAGTAAAACAACATGTGTCAGCGTAAAACTCAGGACTGTAGTAATTTTTGTATAAAGCGTGTCGCAAAATTATGATTATATGTACACGATATTACGATCTCGCGGCCATCATTTTACTGCATGTCTGATCGTTCTATAATAGAAAGGAAATATTACTTCCATTTGTTCACAATCACTTGTGTAGCCCAGTTGGTTAGTAGAGAAGAGCAACATGCGTGAGGTCTAGGGTTCAAATCCCGCCTTGTCCTTATTTTTTCAACTAAAACGGATTAGGGGAATATTTCTTCTATAATGGAAATATTTCTTCTGTTTATTCACAGTCATTTGCATAGTCTAGTTGGTTAGAAGAGAAGAGTAACATGTATCAGGTCCACGGTTCGAATCTCACCACCTCATTATTTATTATTCAATTATAAAACGGACTGCACGTGACTTAGAATTTTTTTACTGTCAAGATGTGCGTGAGATAGTAAAGTTGTGTATAGGATGTCGTAAAATCTATCACAAAAGGTAGTAGAAAGTTGCTAAACTCAGAAGGTTTTCACAGTCGAGATGCACGCGAGGCAGTAAAGTTGTGTATAAGATATCGTAAAATCTATCGCAAAATGTAGTAATTCTGAGTCACGCTAAAATCTCAGCAGTAAAATCCCGTCCGAAAATTACTACTCGATACACATAAAATTACTGTCCCGCGTGGCTGGCTCGGTCTGGCGCGTTTCGGCCGGAGCGCAGAATAAGCTATTCTGCGCTCACGAGCAGATTAGCGCTGCCGTATATATATATATATATATATAACTAATCTAACTACACAGATCAATGGCCGCAAAAAAGGAAATAAGCAAAAAAACTACACCGAGGCGATTAAAGCTGGGACTTGGGCCGGGTTTTTTCGTGCCAGCCCGAGGCCCGGCCAGCGTATCCCGAGGCCCGCACGGCACAGGCATGACAACTGTGCGGGCCGGGCTGGCACGGCACGAAGGCCCGGGCCGGGTCGTGCTGGCGTTTTGCGCCCGATGGGCTGCACGGCCCGGCACGATGCTCCGGGCCGTGCTCGTGCTGGCCCGGCCCATTTCCCTGCGGAGGACCCCGGCCCAGTCACTGCGGCCTACTAAAACCCTCCGTCTCCCCGCCTCCCCGCCGTCACCCGCTCCCTCGCCTCCTCCGCCTCCCCGCCGCCACCCGCGCCCTCAGCTCCCCCGCCTCCCCGCCTCCCCGCCGGCTCCCCCGCCTCCCCACCGGGCCCCGTCTCCCTGCCTCACCCCGCCTCCCCGCCGCCACCCGCTCCCTCGCCGCCGCCGGCTCCCTCGGCCTTCTCCCGTGGCAGGCTCGTGCCGGCATGCACGGTGGCGGCACGGCGGGCCACCGTGCCGTGCTTGGGCCTCGGCCCCAGCTCCTCGTGCCAGCACGGCACGGCACGGCACAACGGCGCCGGCGGGCCATGCCGGCACGGCCAACCTCGAGCACGAAGCACGGCGGGTTCGTGCCGGGCCGGCACAGCACGGCCTGAGTCCCGGCTCTATAGGCGATCCTCAGTGCATACATAGGTGCAATGATATCGAAATCCTTAGACCTTGAGCTAGAACTAAAGGAGATTTTTCAGTCATATTTGAATTTTGTGTTTCTAATACCCAATTTTTCATAAAGTCATATTTGAATTTTATGTTTCTAATACCTTAACATAATTCATTACAGAAAAGTCGATTCTAAATTCTAACATATCTTATCAATAAATGAAATTCCCTTGATACATAATTAACAACCTTCAATAATATACTATGTTTATTTAAAATATGAAAATATATGAACAATAAAAAAATCTAGCCTCATAAATGTGCAGGCCCATTCCGCTAGTTTTGAATATTAGTACCTTCCTCTAGCTAGCTAGGACAAGGAGAATCGAATATTAGTTGCATGCCAAATACTTACACGCACGATATATCATATATATGAATTGCTTTAGCTGGTCAGTCACTAGCAACGAGCAGAAAGCGCAACCATATATATGCGCGCGTTATGCATTCTGCAGCGTGCAGCCTGTCAAAGAATCACGACCAAGAACCTGCACTAGTGCACTACTGCACTGCATTCTTCCGATCGAAAAGAAGCTCGGCGGTATTCATTTCATGGCGATTCTCGCGTAGCAATCCACGAAGGTGCAGGAGCCCTTTCAGGCCCATTCTTGCCACAGCCCAATAAGGCTATGCGAGCTGAAAACTGAAAGGGGACGTGTATGCGTCTCACAGTTGATGTACGAACGTCCCTTGAGATGGTCCATGGTCCAATGTTCAGAAAAATATATAATGGATGGTCCTGATACAAAAAAAGGGATGCAAAAGTAGTAAAGCTAGCTAGAATGATCCATGCATGCATGCATGAAGAGGCAGATAGTGAGTCGGTGTTGATGAGAGAGATCGATCGACTGAGCTTAATAAGCTCCCACCACCTTTAATTGTGCATCACAGGCACAGGGGACTTGTTTAGTAGCCAACAGCTAACCACACCTCTAAAGGTAATCATGAGATCATAGAATTGGAAGCTACCAAGCAACCAAGGTCGATCGATTATTATGCATGTTCATCATCATCGACCGGCCACTTCTGTGTAAGATATTTTTGCACATATGTGGAAGTACTATAACCAACTACATACCTACCTATATATATAGCCAGCCCATTGTTCTTTTTGATTGCTCATTACAATTAGTTAGAGGAAGTCAAAAGGCTAATGTGGCTGTTACCTTAAAAAAGGAGCTAATGTGGCTGATCTTTATGAAGTGGCTAAAATTCCAGACAGTGGTGGATTAGGATTTTGTCAATGCGGGTGCCAACATTTCACTCGCATAATTTGATGGTTTTATATGATCTTCACCAATCTAATATATTAGATCAAAATTCGTCAAAGGTACATTACAAACAACATAATAAGGTCTCGTAGAATCATAATTCAAACATATGGATTCCAAATTTGTCGAAATTGGTGTGATTTCTTCGCAAATTGTTGTCATTTTCTTGCTTGTTAGTATGTTTGACTGGGCTGAATTAAACTGGAAATTAAGTTTTCTTTTGCAAATTATTTGTGGGGGCATGGCGCTGGATCCGCCCATGATTCCAGACATTAGCTAGTTTGTCACTCTCAACACACTATATATAACTTCATTTTCGGTCCTACTGCCTATTTTTCTCTTTTATTTTCTTTCTTTTAGCCTTTTTGATGGTTTGTCACAATCAATATGTAGGCAACGTATCCTATGCATCCGGGCCCCTTGGTGCGTCGATGGATCCGCTCAATCTCGGTTGACCGATCTCAATCCCACGCAGTTGAGATCGGCGAGGGTCTGCAGAATCGCTAGGTTGTGAATTAGTTTGAAATCGTTATGGGTTTAACTAATCTGGTGTGTGGGATTGAGATCGTGCAGCCAAGATTGAGTGGATACATGCACAAATTTTATACTAGTTACACTATTATTTTCTTTTCTGCCATGAATATGGTGCAAAGTAGAATCCAATGTGACGAATCATGTAGTACTAACTTACTAAAGGGAATGCATTAATTTGCACAAATGAATTCCAGTGTTGTTTGTGCTTTAGTTAATTCTCTGAATAATAAAACTGCTGTCATGTGATCTGATGGAACACATTAATCATCCATAATGCTTTGCAACTGATGTAGGCGTATTTTAACCGTCTAAATTCAAGCTTGGACCATAAAAAAATTTCATAATATTTTGTTAAGTTATAAAATCATGATCATAAGAAAATGCTTTTGGATACGAATTCAAGGTTATCAATTTTGTGTCACACATAACCTATGTCTTATTGGGTTAATTGTTGATCAAAACCTTATATACCTAGACGGAGAGAGCACTATTGTATATTAAGGAGGTTTGTGTAATTTGCCCCTTCTTATTTCTCGAAAAAAAGAGTCAATGCTTCTTCAACAAGAGCTCGTCATCATACTCAAGACCTACCAACCTCTTATATTAGTGCATGTCCTAAGGAGTGATTTGATTACTTAATGTGAGAATATCCAAAGGGCAAATCTGCTTCCACATTAATTAATTACTTCATATCCTAAGGGAGTAGTTCTTTGGCTAATTTAAGGAATAAAAGGGAGAGACCAATAACATTAAGGAATATATATTGTAAGCTAGGGCCTGCCTCCTTGATTCCTTGTAGAGCCCTCCTAATCATATCTTGTGAACGCATATTTCTTAAGTTAATCATATATTTTTGGGTCCCCACATCACCTTTCTTTTAATTATTTTCGTTTCCCCCTGATTAGCATTTAATTTTATGTGTTATCTCTCCTGTCCTCCTTTATGCGCCACACATATATAAAATTAGAAAACGTAGTCCACACACTACATATATGAAAAGTTCTTTCTTAAGTGATAATTTTGTGTGGAAATATTTCTAAAAAAATGGATGGCAAAATTTCCCAAAGAAAAACAATGCATGGAAACTGTAGATGTCGTCCCAAATTTGAGTTGAAAAATAAATGATGTTAACAATTATTTCGATATTATTTTCTATTTATCATAACATTTGCTTACCTTTTTTCCCTAGTACTATGAATGTCATGTTCTAACTTCCCTTTTTCTTTCATTTCATTCATTCATCTTAAGCATGATTGCTCCAGGAGTAGACGATGGTGCTGCACATTATTGTGCCACATGTGTAACAGCTAATTAGTTGTGCTGCTGCTCTCTGATCTTGTCGACTGTACGGCAAAGGGTGTGGAGATATATACATCCATATATACAATAGACACTAAACACAAAGAAATCTGATCTTCTCTAGATTAAAGGTCATACCAAAACAATTTGATGCAGCGCAGAATGATTTATTTATCTATTACAAGAATTATCTTCATACTTCATTATATAATATGCATTTCATACAAAGATACAGCCATAAAAATCTTGTGTTTTTCCTAGACTTACACACTTCCATAAAACTAAGAATCCCTCACCATTTCCTGGACGAGCCTGCAAAAAGGAGCGAGAAAACCCATTTTTTTATGATGTGAAATACAAAAATCTTGATGTAACTTTCATTTTATCATGAACTCTGTTGCTTGTGTTTATTTTAGCTTCTTTGATACTTTGTACTGTCTTTATAATACGTTGCTAAAAATTCTAATTATTCTGACAGGTATAAGAAACCCACTTGAACATAATTTATCCTTCCGATTTTGGTAACTGTCAAGTAAATTGCTATTCGCCTTACTGTTTTTCACCGTCAGGTTAATTAATTGGCTTCTCCCGTGAACAAAAATTGTTGCGGCATGAAGAGTCTTCCACCTGACGCAAATAGTTTCAGCTTACCGTGCCCTGGCCCTTTTGAGGGCTTTTGACTGATGGTTGTCCGTCAAGTTTTATTTTCCCGACGAGAAAAATTAAGTTATTACCCTGACAGTTTTTACCAGTGAGGGGTAATTCTCAATTTACATGGTTCCACTTGTTTTACCAAGCTAAGCAATATTTTTTCTTGTCAGAAAAATAAAATATCTTTCAGGATTACCACATTAATTTAGAATATCCACCTTAAATCCTACGACTATCAAACAACGTATTGCAATGAAGAAAACCTTTTGTACACAAACAGCAGATAGAGCTCCAACCAATGATGGTTTGTACAACGACATGCCATGCGCCAACTTTGCATGGGCCACTAAGCTCCAATCACATCTGGTTAGCAAAGCAAGATCACAATCCAAGTTTAGAAATCTAGATAGTACGTTTTGTATCATACATTTGCCCATCTCTCTCTCTCTCTCTCTCTCTCTCTCTCTCTCTCTCTCTATATATATATATATATATATATATATATATATATAAAAAGCTACATGAGCCGCCAATCAGTATTCTAGTTAGGTAGGCTACATATATAGCTCTAGTTAGCACCATGAACAGAGAACAGTCACTATATATGTACTAATAGTTAGACATCTACTATATATAAAATTGGAAACCTCTCCTATATATATATATATATATATATATATATATATATATATATATAAAATGGAAAGGGAGGAGAAAAGAAAGATCACAAGTTTTGCCAGCTGCATGCATGGGCCAGGCCGCTCGTGTGCTGCCCCATCCATCCATGCATGCACCCATCACTACACCAACGTTTTCTTTATACTTCATTCGCCAGCTTTATCCTAGCTCGCTATATAGTACAGCCTCTCTCTCGTAGCAAGAGAGAAGGGGAGTTGTGTGTGAGAGAGGAAGCTAGTTTCGAGTAGAGAGAGAGAGAGAGATAGAGATCATTTGTGATGGCGTCAGAGAAGGTGGAGACAATAGTGGCGGGGAACTACGTGGAGATGGAGAGAGAAGGAGGCGACGCCGATGACAGCGGGGGCGGAGGAGGAGCCGGCGCGGCGCCGTCGGGGAGGAGCAAGCTCGTGTCCAACCTCTTCTGGCACAGCGGCTCCGTCTACGACGCCTGGTTCAGCTGCTCCTCCAACCAGGTGCACACTTTACCAATGTACATATGCACGCATGGTCTTTCAGACATGTATAAGCACAGAACTCGAATTTTTCTCGTCCAACAACTTAAAACTTTTGTTTGAACTGGTCGGGCATACAGGTGGCGCAGGTGCTGCTGACGTTGCCCTACTCATTCTCGCAGCTGGGAATGGTGAGCGGCATACTGTTCCAGCTCTTCTACGGCCTGATGGGGAGCTGGACAGCGTACCTCATCAGCGTGCTCTACGTCGAGTACCGGACGAGGAAGGAGAGGGAGAAGGTCGACTTCAGGAACCATGTCATCCAGTGGTTCGAGGTCCTCGACGGCCTCCTGGGGAGGCACTGGCGGAACATCGGCCTCTTCTTCAACTGCACCTTCCTCCTCTTCGGCTCCGTCATCCAGCTCATCGCATGCGCGAGGTATATTCTTGTTTTCTGAATAGGCAGAGCTAAAAACAAAAACAATATTATTTTCTTGTCATTAAAGTCAAATTTACAGATGTAGTTTTTGCATGTATTATCGACATGCGATATGAACAGTAACATCTACTACATCAACGACTCCTTGGACAAGAGGACGTGGACGTACATCTTCGGCGCCTGCTGCGCCACCACGGTGTTCATCCCCTCCTTCCACAACTACCGGATGTGGTCTTTTCTCGGCCTCCTCATGACCACCTACACCGCCTGGTACCTCACCATCGCCGCCCTCGTCCACGGCAAGGTCTCGACTCATGCATCGATCGTCCGTCTTTCCATCAGCTTAAACTTCTCTTTGACACAAGTAATTAACTAACTAAAGCTTGTGCTCATTAATTAACTAAGGTCGAGGGAGTGACACACTCGGCGCCAAGCAAGATGGTGCTCTACTTCACTGGGGCCACCAACATTCTCTACACCTTCGGAGGGCATGCTGTCACAGTGTAATTAAGCCAGATCAGATTTATTTTTATCTTCTCATGCATCGATCAGATTTATTTTTTCTCTTCTCATGCATCGATCTCAGAATTATCTGTTGAGCTCCTGCTGATGGGTCTTGCATGCATGTATGATTGTAGGGAGATCATGCATGCGATGTGGAAGCCGCAGAAGTTCAAGCTCATCTACCTGATGGCGACGCTGTACGTGCTGACGCTGACGCTGCCGTCGGCGTCCGCCATGTACTGGGCCTTCGGCGACGCCCTCCTCGACCACTCCAACGCCTTCTCCCTCCTCCCCCGCTCCGCCTTCCGTGACGCCGCCGTCATCCTCATGCTCATCCACCAGTTCATCACGTTCGGTTTCGCGTGCACGCCGCTCTACTTCGTGTGGGAGAAGGCGATCGGGGTGCACAACGAGCCCGGCGTCGGCGTGCTCCGGCGGGCGCTGGCGAGGCTGCCAGTGGTGGCGCCCATCTGGTTCCTGGCCATCGTCTTCCCATTCTTCGGGCCCATCAACTCCACCGTGGGGCTCCCTCCTCGTCAGCTTCACCGTCTACATCATCCCGGCCATGGCGCACATGGCCACCTTCGCGGCGCCGGCGGCCAGGGACGGCGCCGTGGAGCGGCCGCCGCGGGCCCTCGGTGGGTGGGCCGGAATGTACGCCGCCAACTGCTTCGTGGTGGCGTGGGTGCTCGTCGTCGGCTTCGGCTTCGGCGGCTGGGCCAGCACCGTCAATTTCGTCCGGCAGGTCGACACCTTCGGCCTCTTCACCAAGTGCTACCAGTGCCCGCCAAGGAAGTAGCTAGCTTTGATTAATTAATTACCTATCTAGCCACTGAAAATTAAATGGTGATTGCATGATTTCTTGAGAGGAGAAACTTAATTTTACAAAGGAAAGATCAGAGCTTGTTTTGATCTTGTCATGTTGTGTTTGTGTCATGTGTTGTAATGATCGATCAGTTCATGAGCTGTATGTATGTATGTATGTATGTATCTCATGATATACTGGTCTCTGAATTATATTGATCTGTTTTTTTTCTTATTTTTGTTGTCCCTAGGTGTTAGGAGTACATTGTTGATTTTTATCTTGTTCAGAAACTGGGAGAAATTGATCAGAGATTGTTTGGCTGGATCGTAGTAATGGTTTGTTGAGTTTTGTGGCATGTTCTGAGCTGTATGCATACATCTGTAGCTACACTACAACAGTGGAGATTGTTCTTTGGAGTTTGTGTCATGTCCTGTCTAGTACATATGCATGTTACTAATTTGCAGTGACCCTACTAATTAATTCAGACACCTTCACATACTTGATGCATCAAATTAGAAGGTCCTACCATCTACCAGGAGTGATGATCTATCCCCTTCACAAAGCAGACATCCTAGTGATGAAGATGATGATGCATCCTGTTAACAGATGATACCCACAGGACAAATAATTACACTTGTAGAATCACATGACAGAGAAGGAAGAACCTGCATGCATGCATGCATGATCATGAACTGCATTGCATGGTCCACCTTTTGTCCCAGAAAAGTGCTACTGAGAGATCTGGAAGGAGGGAAGATCAACTGAAATGACGATGTGTGCGGGTGCATGTTAGAGAAAGGTGTGAGGCTGTCCTCTGTGGTGGTGGTCCATGCATGCCTTTGTTGTGAAGAAAATGAAGGACTAGCTTTGAGACCATATGTGTGCGCATCTAGTCCTGAAAAGTCATGCATGCATGCATGCAGATGCAGTCAGTACAACAAGGTCCTGGACTGACTAAACAACTAGCTCTCATGCATATGGACATATGGTGTATGATGAGGACTTTGGAGCTTGGATCCATGGTAAGTTAATCTGGTACATTTTAGGGTACGTTTAGGTCAAAATCCTGTTGGCTAGGCAAGGTGTTGGAGGATTTGAATTTTTCAGTTTTCAGGTGAGGTACTGACGAGTGAAGAATGTAAGTGTAGCTGCTTCCAGGAAATGTAGAATTGCTAAGTTCGGGTGAAATGCATAAGCCACATTCTAGTGATCAACATATAGAGAGAAATTAACCAGGTACATGTACGTACATCACAATACAATATCTAATCATGTAACGTTTTTCAGACTCGAGGCAGAACTCAGTGTGACATTCTAGTGATTCTAGTAAAACAGTGAGGAAGTTACACTATAAATCCGTAAAACTAAGTTGAGCTAAAAGAAGATAAGCAAAAAAAAGTTCTCAAAAGAAGAGGAGGACAAGAAACAAGGCAGGTATCCGGACAATTCAGTCGGCTAGCTAGCTGATGCAGGAACAGTTTCATGGAGAGACTACTACTCAAAGCCAACCTGATCTCAATGCAGAAACGCTAACAAATAGATGACAATGGATCATGGAAGAGGGAAGGACACAATCAATCACGCATGCGCCTTAGCGATTGCGGGTCGGTGTCCGTAGCGACGGTCACCTTCCTCTCCCCCTCCAGCTCAGAGGAGAGGCATGAAACATTCAGCATGCAGAAGTGCAAAGAGGCACATGAAAACATTCAGCATACAGAAGTGCAAACAGGCAAGAGGACTGGAGATCTTCTCCAGCTCAGAACATCCTTCACCTCCTTGTCCAAAGTATGAATATTATGTGTCATTGCAAAGAGCCACATGGTGATAATTTCGAGTCGGCAAGCAAAGTAGATGATAATCTGAAAGGCCATATCCCACTATTAGTTCAAATATATCTTTTTATCAGCAAATCAAGAACACGTGCTGCTCATAACATTTCCTTCTTTTTATCTTCCAGAAAGAAAGAACAGCATGTTGGCCGGCAGAAGGGTCCAATCTAATCTACTGGAGCCAGGAAACCACAAGATGCAGAGCCCAGGATTCAGACAACAACAAACTGGAGACAGCAAGATCAAGCAGACATACATGTCCACCGTTCCATGGACACAAAACATTGATTAGCGCAGTGCTTAGCAGCTATAATAAGATTAAGCAGATGCAGCCAGGCAGGTACAGGCCAAGCTAAGCTACAACAATAACCTGTCGGACCAGAGACTGGTGCCCAGGCAACAACATCTCACGTCAAACATCAGATCTGGAGAAGCTTGATCAATCAATGGCTCCTTCAGTACGTGTGTGTGTGGCAATAATTGAAGGGTCCAATCTAACCTCATGCATGTTTGATGAAAGATGCGCCCCCAAGATTCTCCAGGGACCAAGTGTCCAAGAACAAGAGATCCAAGATGGGGGTTGATGGAAATGAAATGATGGCATGGTGCATTTGGAAGTTTGGGAAGGAAAGAGAAACAAAGATGGTGAAAGTTTTGTCATGTTTTGACAGAAAATGTAGAGATGAGCAATTCAGTACACCTCCCTAGGTATAAGAAGGGAGGCTAAAATAGAAGAAAGCACAAAAGCACGGTGGCAAACCCTAAATCTTGATGTTTTCTTGTGGAAGATAGGAAAATTTTCCTTTTATGTTATTTGCCCTTTTTGGCCATTGCCTGTTTGATTTGTTATGTACTTGTACTGCTGACAACATAGTGCAAATGTACACTTTCAATTACTGGCTTTAAGGGGGCAGAAGTCAGAGGAATCTTATTTTGAATACAAACTACTGATCAATGGGGGGGGCGGGGGGATTAGATGAGTTACAACATTCCCACTAATTTGACAGTTCTCTAGGCCAGCAAATATCCAAGATTTCCATATCAGAAGCAAAATTGTACAGATTGAATTTACATGATGGCTGCTGTACCGATGAGCAATTCTTGGAAGCAAAAGAACTGAGGTCGAATCTAAGTAAAAGTGGATGAGCCCAACATCAACTCAAACATGTCATCTGGGGTGAGAAGAGTTGTACCACCAAGAATAAGCTCCACATCAGGCCTGCTGCTCTCTGAGATTGCCTTCATGACTTCTCGGACCTTGCATAAAGAACATCAAGTTTGTTAAGATGATACTGCTTTCTCTAAGAAACAAAGATTTTAGGTTATGCTTTTTCTTAAAGAGAATTTTGCAAGTGCTCTTTAGTTTTGGTGGATTGCCATCTCTGGCTTAGAGATCTGTAATTCACTTCTCAAACCGTATGAATTAAAACCTGATTTTGTGGAGATAGATTATGTACTTCGCCAGGGTGATTTAAAAAGTAGTGGACTGATCTGGACAGTTTGAATAAACCGGGAAATCAGATTAAAATCTTCGTGTCAGTTCTTACTGTAGTTCCAGATCGAGATTAAATATTCATGTAAACATCACACTATGACAGAAACAAAGAACCTGAAACATGGCATCATCAAATAATTGAAACCAAAGAATATGGACCGGACCATACCTCAAGTGTATTGATACCTCCCACAACAAAAACAATGAGAACATTTTGATCGCCAAAGCTTGGTTTAGACTGCAGGCAAAACAATTGTGAGTGTGTAATTTAAACAGAGAGATAGCACAAGCAAGTAAAAAAAATTGAACAACGCACCTGTCCAATCCCAAACCTACCCAGTCCACTTTTAAATAAACGGCCAACAGCTGATGAATGATACTCAAGGCCAGGTATGTCATATCTCGCCAAGATAGCTAATAGCAACTTGTAAAGCAAGCCTTTTCTTGAGTAGCTATCAGTCTCAAATCTACCCAATGCTGCCAACCCTTCTCCAAGAGCTTGGTTCCTCAACCTCATACTGGACAAGTTGTGAAAGAATTTAAAAAGTTGATCCACCCTATCTCGTACTTCCAACTTAAGTTGCATCTCCCCATAAGCTTCCTCCTTTTGATGATCAGTATTATCATCATCATCCCAGTTATCCCATTGATCATCAAAATCATCGGTAGTGGTGGATGTAGGCTCAGTAGAGGCCTTATTATTTCTATCACCATCTTTAGATCTAGCTTTAGCTTCAAGTTCCTTCTCCAAGCCGTCAAGGAACCGGAACTTCACAGATGATGGCCTCTCAAGGATAGAGTCCACCACAACATCTTTCAGTGACCGCTCATCTTCCCAAGAGAATGGACCACCAGCAATCGATGTAGGAAAGTTTTCACCGGCCAAGATATACCCAATAATTGTTAAAAGTAATATGTCCTGGAAACTCAGAAGACCTTGCGAAGAACCCATTGTATTACCTTGTTTGTGAGATTCCACTGAAGTGCTAGTGTTGATGAAATCACGAATCTCACTGGCAAGACTTTGAGTTGTCTCTGCAGATGTTACACTTAATATTCTCTCAGCACTTGTAAATGCATCCCAGCGAGAACTTTGGGGTTCCTGGAGAGCCATTTCAGCAGCTAGTGCCAACTGAATAACTCCTCTGTTTCTTACCAAGGACAACTGGTCTCGAGAGAGCATTTGCACCATCGAATGAAGCTCTGAAACAGAAGCTGCTTGTCGACCTTTAGATAGGAAGGACAACTTCTCGTGCTGTAAAGCCTCCAAGAGCCATTTCTTAATCAGCATCAACCCATCTTTTGCTCCTCTGTCCAGTAATGCTTCTAAGTAGCGCACTCCAGCATAGTTGGGATAGGAAGGAACCAGTTAGAGTGCCTAGTTTGTCATCATGTGATTTTTCCGAGTAATCAGGTAGCCAGGTAACTTCAGAGTCAACCTCAGCCGAGTTCCAGCCAGACACAAATGCCATCATATTTTCAGACAATATACTGGTTTTACTATTAGTTTCTTCCTTGCTAAAAGCTGTTTCAAAAGGGACCTTTATATCTAGTGGGGAACGTTTAACAGTAGCTTGAGAATGCTTGCTTGGAGTTTGAGGATTTTTTGTCACATGATAGGATGAAGTCCTTTCCTTGTGTGGCAACGACGACAACATCCTATCAATAAATGAGTCGCCATGAAAGCAAGGAGTTAGGAGATCAATCGTACGATCTACGATCAGTAGACCAGCAGAACTCTTATTACGACCAACATCATATAGACTTGACATATCCATCATCAGCTTCCCAATGACTTTTGATGTATCACCAAGTGAAAATATATCAAGCTTTAGGTCCATCTACACACATTTTGTATTGGAGATCAACAAAAGGTTGTGTGCTTGAAAAATAAGATAAGAGTGAGTAACTACTATGCAGTATGTTGCATATGATAAAAAACTGTTACCTTATTGGTCAAATGGTACAGGAATTGAGCAGTGAAGGTTACTCCTGGGGGCACCTCATCACCATCAAAAGGTTTACCAGTAGATATGGAGGGTAGGACCAGGGCTAAGGGAATCCTCATGGTGATTTGACAAATATGATTCAGCAATTGTACCTTCCGAAGGCAAAACAAAAGTCCTTGAGGAAATAGGAGAGAAAATCATCGGAAAGTGGCACACAGTTACAGTCAATCTCTTCCCGCTTGCTTCTGCCGGACCTAACTCATCATCAGACAAATCCTTTTTCTTCGGGCTAGATTCAGAAGAGCCATAATGCACCCCAGAACCCCACTTCGAATATCTGTCACCATCTGAGGTGAAATCTCTCTCTGTGTAAGGAATGTTATCTTTCTCCTTGTTTAACTTCCCACACTTCTTCAAAAGCTCCTCATGGTCCTGAATGAGTAATATCTCATACTCCCCGGAAAGCATCTGGTCCAAGTGGGGAATCAACATATGCTGAGTGACCAATCTGCAATAAATTCACCAAAGGTTCAAAGGCTGCTTGCACAGTATAGGATGATTTGAAATAGTTCTAAGAAGGTTCTAAAATAACAAGGTGAATAAGAAGAGCAAGATGGGCAGTTTACTTGGCATTTTTGCTGAGTAATGCAGAAGTTACTGTGGATTGCAAAGAAAGCATTTTCCACAGAGAAAGTTCTTACTGATACACTCATATACTCATAAATCAGATAGTTCATGACTCATGAGGACCTCAAGCTCAGTCAGGAAAATTTTGAAATAGATACACTCATACACAGGAACACTACAGAAATCAGAACGTACATGACTCATGAAGACCTTGAGTTTGAAATAGGGAACATACAAGTTAGTAACAAAACGAGATCAAACACTGCAGATAGAGTAGATGCAATGCTACCTGCACGATCTGATGGTAATCAATACGCATTTCGTTGCTTTCTTTTTTATTAAAAAAAGGAAATTCTGCGCCAGTCAAATTATACTAAAGGCATTTTTCTATGAAGAGAGTTATAATTTATAAAATAGTAACTTTGACAGGATGGTCAAGCACATCAGAAGCAATCCAGACATCGCAAGTAACATATTCTTGCAGGGGTTAAGCACCTCGGAAATTGCTGTCAATACAGTACACTGTGAAACAGTTCCATGGTTTGCCCAGGCAGCGCAGAATATACCGATGTGCATCACTAAGAAGGCGCGATGTAATCACAACAATCTTCCTTGGTGGATGAGTAAAACTTGAGTGCCACTCAGCAGCCTGCAAAACACAGGATAAGACAGGTGATCAGGTAAAGAACAGAAGAACAAAACAGATCATTCCTGGCATACAAAAGAAATGTCACATTTCCCATCCAAGGTTAACATGCAGGTTAGTAGGCTTGGCATTTCCCATCCATCAGAAGAGATCAGAAGAAAGAGAAATATAAATTATACACAAACTCAGGATGTTGCCATACCAATAGGCAGTACTTAACAAAAATAAACACTATAAAAAATGACCACCCTGAACTATCACACAAGTCCAATTTTCACTCTCAACTACGGCCCATCACGACCTCGGCAACCATGGCAGGATGCTAGTTCAGGTGAAGAGGGAAGAGAAGAAACAATTATTTTCTCATACTGCTGTTATAGATTGGGTCAATAAAGCTCCTAGGTGGGTGTTTCTCGATTCACCTTTTTTCCTGGATTCAACAGAGCTGAGCAACGTTGGATGCAGATGGCCGATGTGAGTTCAATCAGGTAAGCGCACAGCCTGCCACAATATGTCATGGAAATGCTGGACCCCACTGTCCTGTGCCTTTACATGCACGCTACCACTCCTATGGCCGCAGAAGCCCGAGGAGATCAAGACGGAAGTAGACTCCCTTGCCAAGGAGTCACGCGTCAAACCTGTCTTGGTCTTCACTGACCACCATGACATCCCGGCCAAAATACCTGGCTCTAGTAGCTGACTTGTATGTGAATATATGGTTAGTGAAGAAAGGGAAAGGTGGATATCCACAGCAGTAATACTAGTTGACATGGAGAGCGACATGGCAAAACCACCCTTAAACCCAGGGTTAGGGAGGTGTTATTTAGAAGATTTCGTAACTGAGGGTGAAAAGTGGAATCTTGTGATAGTTGAGGGGGAGTAATATGGACTACTTTCTTATAGGCAAAATCTGAGTTGAGATACATCTAGAAATAAATGCCACTGGCAAAACCTTAGTGCGTATACTTGAGTACTAACTTAATACTAAGAGAATATTTCAATACAATTTTAAAAAAGCATCATTATTTGTTTTAAAAAAAGTGCATCATTGAAATGACATCTGCTGGCCATAGATAGTTTCCATAATGCAGGCCCAGTGCATAAATCATCAGAATAGCATTCCAGTCATGCTACAGAACATAACCAAAACTACTAGTACAAGGGCAACAGGTAAGGTGTAGATTTCAGTAGTTGATTAATATTTGATAGCAAGGGAGCAAGGGAACCTCACAGCATCAAGAGACGACGCACTCTCCAAGCTGCAGACTGCACGAGCGCCAAGCTCAAGAAGCAGAGGGAATGCTCCGATGAACTGGAAGGCCTCCAGAGTGCCTGCATCTAGGTATACTAGTGCATCCGCAATCTCATCTCCAATCTGCAAAGCAGCAGCAACCCAAAACTAAATAAGTTTCAGTAGTCAAATGCTGGGAAGATGATATCTTTACGCGAATATTCATCACATGAGCAGTTCTTCTCAATATTTTCGCAAATTGAGTTAACAACTAAAGCAACAGCTCCATGTTTTATCACTTGTTCTAAAATTGATCAATCTGGAACTGTTACGAAATTAGCCCCCATGGGCCAATCTCCTCAGGGGTGCAGCCATTAGATCTATGGAGGTAAACATGCAAGATCAAGAACGCCACTAATTTCGAAAAGGAAACACTCGGTTCAGTTGGGAAGTCTCAAAGATTGCTTTTCTAAGAGCACTCTCTAGCCCTTCCCCTAAATTCCTTTAACTCCCTAAAAACTAAAATTTTAGGGAGTTATACCCATCTAGCCCTTCCCCTAAAAATATTTAACTCCCAAAAAAATGAGATGGCCCCCTATAACCAACCCACTTCTGCCCAAATATGAGGAAATCTGGACACTCCCTTATCTTCTCCCTGTCCCTCATTATTTTGGCGGGAGCAAATGTCGCCGCTCAACCGTCCCCCGCCGCCGCCCCGTATCACCTCCCCGGCGTCACCTCCGACCTCGCGCCGCCCCCGCCCCTCCTCCACGCCTCCTTCCTCTGCTCCCTCGCGCTTCGCCCTCCTCCGCGCCGGCTGCCTCTCCGCCGCCCTCCCACCTCGCCTCCACCCTCCCGGAAGCCTCCCCTCCCGCGCCGCTCCTCCGCCGCCTCATCCCGGCCCTCGCTTCCTCGGGGCCTCCCCGCCGCCGGGGAAGCGCGGCCCGACCCACTGCCAAGCGGGCCCCGCCGCCTCCGACCTCTCCCGAGCCGAGCTCCTCCCCTCCGTCGGCCACCGCGCGACCTGCCGCCCCTCCTCCTCGCCTCCCCCCGCGTCAGCCGCCTCCGTCAGCTGAGCCGACCTCGCCGCCGCCCCGCCGCGACCCCGCGCACTGCCCGTCGACCTCGTCCTCGCCTCCCCCCTCTGCTCGTCGGCGGCCCCACTGCCTCCCCTAGCTCCTGCCGCGGCCCACCACCTCCGACCTCGTCCGAGCCGAGCTCCTCCCCTCCGCCGGAGACGCACGCGCCATCGACCGCATCGCCCGCGGCGATTCAATCGGAGCGCCGCACACGTCCGGCCTCCTTGAAGCCCCGCCACCGAGCCTCCTTGAAGCCCCGAGCCCTCTTCACCGAGCGATTCGGCCTTCCCCGCCACCAACCTCCAGAGCTGCCGCCTTCCCAAGCTCCAGTGGCGGCGCGGACGGGGACGGGGAGGCCGGCGAGGAGGGGAAACGCGGCGGCAGCCATCACGCGCGGGAGGCGGAGCGGCGACAGCAGGGGCGCGTCATCGGCGGAGGTGGCGGTGGCGGTGAGGTCGAGGTCAAGGAGGAGAGCGAGGATCCAGTGGGGAATTTTGTGAATCAGATTTTTTTTTAAGAAATAGCAAAGGAAAAAGTATAGGGAGTTAAATTTAGGGGAATGACTAGATGCAAGCATTTTTAAACCCTTAAATTTTGAGGAATTAAGTTTAGGGAGGTGGTTTAGGGAGTTAAGTTTTTAGGGAAGGGCTAGAGATGCTCTAAACAGGCTAACTGCTCCAATTCGACACGCTCGTCAAATAATCTTTCCGCACAACGCGAATTGGCGTAGCTAGAGGTGAAAAATCTGGGAAGCTTCATGCATTCCATCCGCTAAAACTGCAAAACTACTTTTCACAGGATCGACAGAAAAAATGGAGCAAGCCATGAACAAGCAAAAGTGAACTCGCGAGGAGATCCGACCTGGCGGATGGAGTCGAGGCAGGACGCGATCAGATCCACACGCCACCATGCCGCTCCACTCCCTCGGCCCCAGAAGATTCCAGAACCTTCGCCGCGACCAACACCCCCGGCGATGCGGTGGGATAGTGGGGCGGGGAACTGAAGGAGACCGGAGCCGGAGAAGCCGGAGACGTCGCCGCCGCCGCTGCCGCGGGAGGAGGAGGAGGAGGAGAGATCGACACCGCCTTAGGGAGCCTGCAGCTCGCCGGAGATGCGTCGGTGGTCGGAGGAGACGGTGGGGGCTCGAAGTATAGCCCCGTTAGTTTATATGGAAAATGCTTCTACTCGACCGAGCGATTCGTCGCACGCGTCCATGGCGACCCCATCCAACGGCACAGCAACAAAACAATACTTCTTCTCCACTCTGCATCCAAACCCATCACCATTGAGGATCTCCCTCTCCACATCTTTCTCGCATGCTCTCTCTCTCTCTCTCTCTCTCTCTCTGGTGTAGTGCGTATCTCTACCTGGGTTGGCGTCACTCCAAGAGATCCACCGGCTCGCCCTTGGTCCTACAGCTGCAAATCTCAGCAAGGTTTTACTCCGCTGGAGCCTCGCGCTGTGGCACCGGCCAGTGCGATCGGCGCTCCGTGGCACGCTGCACAGGACGAGGAAGACGACCGCCTGGAGGATTCGGAACTCGCCGATCGAAGGAAACCCTAGCTCCAAATTACCCTTTCCTCTCCACCTCCCCTGGCTATCCTCGTGAAAGCCCCAACGATACAACGATTTAGTGCCAACAGTTAAAGTCGCAAGGAGGGGAATAGGTGATGACGTCACACCTATGCCACATAATCAGCCTACGTGGTACCTAATTATGCTAACCCCCTGTTTGGATGGCCTCGATCCCGGTTTAGGGTGTTATAAGTGCTACAGTAAGCATTAGTCCAGCGTGTAAAGTGCACCTAAACTAGGTCTAGGTGTAAAGTGAGCACCGGCGATAGTTTATGGTAGCGAAATGACTTTTTCTAATAATAAATATGCACTCGAAATTTTGTTGTACGAAAATATAGATGGATATATGCAAATCTCAGCTTCAAATTCAATGTATATACCTTAAATAGTGGCTCTGGAAGAGAAAATGTGCCATATTCTACACAAAAAATCTGTCATATAAGCTGGACGTACCTACGTGCCATATTTTCTACACAAAAAAATCTGTCGTATAAGCTGGACGTACCTACTGTTCAAAACTCTCAACCACTTCCATGCAGAGCGGATTCAGGATGGGTGTATAAATTCAAAAGCAAATTAAGCAACATCCTACTCTAATGCATTGTGGCTTTACAATAGCTTCACATAAGTCTTCAGCAAGAAATACTCCGTAGTAGCAATGGATCTCGCGTGAAGCCAGCCGAAATGAGCATCGATGTAACCTCCATTGCACTGGTGTCATCTACTAATGAATAGTAACTATAGTTGATCTATAAAGGGATTTGCAATGAGCTATTGGGTTCAGACTGACCTCACTGACCCGTACCTAGCTCCATCCTGACTCGAACACACTTTAAAATGAGTTTACCTAGAGTGTAACTCACACCAACTAGCTGAAGCTATCGTAGCCTATAAATTATTGGTGCTATACTTGCTAATGTAGTACAGGTTTTATGTGGATAGCTAGCTACAACTGTTGTCCATGGTGGAGCACCGGAGATGCACTTAGAGAAATAAATGAATAGCAAACTACCAAACCTCTCGATCCGCCATCACTGGCATTGATATGTTGTCATATATAATGTTTCCTTTTCACCAACGTATAGAGGAAGACGAGTGGAGAATGAATAAAGAGTTGGGGGCTTCCCGTGGTATCATGGAAATGGAAGGCAAAAGGAAAGAATACCTCTGCCCACTTCTAGTGTTTCAGTCCCAAAAGCATCCCAAGCTGCATTAGGTGTTCTCTGAACACAATACCCCTTGTTCTGATCTTTACATGATACATTTAGATAGATCTGCTGCGAGACGATTGATTGTTCACCGCTCCTAATTTGGGCGTTGTTTAGAGTGTAGAATTTTCCCAAGAAATGGTATGGTTCCTACAGGAATCAAGAAAAACTCAAATGCTCTAAATGGGCATTCAAGGATTATCACAGTACTATCACGTCTGTTGTACCCAGCGTCGTTCCGTCAACAGATTGTCATGGAACCAATTAAGCTATTTAACGGTGTTAGTGTGAGTCTTGTGATGTGGTGGCTATATATGTCACGGAATGTTGTACGCGTATTATCTTTTAAGAAATAGGACTCTGAACTCTCCCCAAATGCTCTGTGCCTCGATCCCCAATTCTCTCTGCTTCTAATCCCAAATTCTCTGTGAATCCGTTGTGAACTTGTGATCCCACCCCATCGTAGGTTGGGACATAACATATGGTATCAAATTTCTTGTTCGATCCGCTCGGCGCTTTCGTAATCACACGATCATACTAGTAAATCGCTAGTGAAGGTGGCCGCTTTCCTTTGGGTTGCTCTAGTGTAAAACCCTGATCCGCGTTTGGTTGATTTCGAGGGCAGTCACGATGGCTCCGTTCAAGCCTAGTGCACAAAACCGCTATTTTGGGGACGTTGTTGGATACAATGGAGGCGGGAGTGTTGGAGAAGCAAGATGCCATGGCGGCCATGTTCTACCGCCTCGACCAAGTCCAACAACAATTGGCGGCACTGGATCTCAAAGTTCCTTCACCAGGAAACTCGCCTCGACCAAGTTCAAACCAAGATGGATATCTCTTTGGCATCATTGGGCCAAGTTCAACAAGAACAAGCTCAGATGGGACGTGCGATCCACAGTGCCGTGGTGCCAATTCCAGCGGCAAATCAAGCGGGTCCCGGTGTGCTTGGACCAGCCAATCCGGATCTGCAACATCTACCACTTCCACCTCATCCTCCACCCCCTCGTGATCGGGTACATCCCTTTTCCCCTGCTAATGTTGTTGAGGATGGTATCCGGGATGATGATCTGGGTCAACGTCATTGGTTGTCGAAGATGGATTTTCCAAAATTTGACGGTACTGATGCACGTATCTGGGTGGATAAGTGTCATGCATTTTTCTGTATGTATGCCATTCCTGAGGGGTTTAAGGTCTCTGTTGCAACTATGTATTTGGTGTATAGTGCCGCACATTGGTACCAGGCATATAAGATGGATCATCCTTGTCATGAGTGGCCTCAATTTAGTGCTGCAGTGATCCAGGAGTTCGATGTGCACACTCATCGCAATAAGATGAAGGAATTATTGCATATGAGGCAAGTATGTTCAGTGGATGAATATAGAAGGAAGTTTGGAACAGCTTGTAATCATATCAAGCTCTATGATCATACTATGGGGGGTCTGATGTTGGTCGAGCAGTTTGTTCTTGGTCTGAAAGATGAATTAAAAGGAGCAGTGGAATCTCATTTACCGGATTCAGTTTCAGCGGCTGCCACTTATGCCTTGGTTCAAGAAGGGGTGCTGGAAAGAGCTCCGAAAATAACCACCAAATGGGGAGCTTCCAAGTCTTATCCAGCTGGCATCGTTAAGTCTGATTCCAACCGTAAATTTGTTCCTGGTAATTTGTGGAAGGCCCAATAGTTGAAGGAATACAGAAGAGCAAACGGGTTATGCTTCAAGTGTGGTGACAAAGTATGCACCAGGACATCAATGTGCACCCCCAACTATACCTCAATTGAAGGCCATAGCAATCGAGTCTGACAATACTCTTTTATCTGAGGAGGTATTGGATGCTGTTACTGCATTAGAACAGGACATCATGACACCCAGTTACATCTGTCTCTCAATGCTATGTCTGGTACAGGGAATCCTCGTACCATCCAATTGAGAGTGTTAGTGGGTAATCAAGTCATGTGTTATTGGTGGATTCTGGAAGTTCTCATAGTTTTATCCATGTGCACATGGTACACAGGCTAGAATTGCATGTTAAAGAATTTAGAACCCTATCACTGTTTGTGTTGCTAATGGTGATTTATTGCCTTGCACTTCTGAAGCTCCAGCTGTGTCTTGGTGGATCCAAGGGCATACTTTCACCACTTCCATGAAGGTGCTTACCTTAGGTGGTTATGATGCAGTTCTTGGTATGGATTGGCTGGAACAACATAGTCCTATGCAATGTGATTGGGTGGCCAAGAGTATTCAATTTATTTATTGTGGTCAGAGGGTAACTCTTCAGGGGAACATGACATTCCCATCTCAGCCTGTCCAGGCCATCTTCATTGAACAAGTCCTGAAGTGGCACAAAGGGAATGAGTTGTGGCTACTGCTATCATTAATCCTGTTCCTGAACTTGCCAATCATACACCACCACCTGTAGTCCTGTCCTTATTGCAACAATATCAGGACATATTTCAAGAGCCCAAGACTTTACCTCCTCATAGATCTTTTGATCATGCCATCACCCTATTTCCTGCAGCTTCACCTCTTAATTCCAGGCCCTACAGGTACTCCCCTCTGCAAAAGGGATGAAATTGAGAAGCAAATTTCTGAAATACTACAGGCTGGTACTGTTATTCCTAGTATGAGCTCTTTCGCTTCTCCAATTCTTTTAGTCAAGAAGAAAGATAACATTTGGAGATTTTGTGTGGATTATAGAAAACTTAATTTTCAACTGTGAAGAATAGGTTTCCATACCAATTGTAGATGAACTTCTAGATGAATTAGCTGGCAACAAGTTTTTCTCCAAGTTGGACTTAAGAAGTGGCTACCATCAAATAAGGATGCTGGAAAGTGATGAGCATAAAACAGCGTTTAAGACCCATCATGGGCATTTTCAATTTAGGGTCATGCCTTTTGGCCTCACTAATGCTCCTACAACCTTTCAGTGCCTTATGACCTCTGTCTTTGCTCCTTATATGAGGAAATTTGTTCTTGTCTTCATGGATGACATTTTGGTGTATAGCAAATCCTTAACTGATCACCTTCAGCATCTCGAGTTAGTCTTTTTGACTCTCAAGCAGAATCACTTATTTGCTAAACTCAGTAAATGCATATTTGCCACCACACAACTGTAATATTTGGGACATATTATATCGGATCAAAGTGTTGCCACTGATCCTGCCAAGACTAGTGCTATGTTACAACGGCCTACAACTACTAATGTTACTGAGCTCAGGGGATTCTTAGGCCTCACAGGCTATTATAGAAAATTTGTGCAGGGCTATGGTATTCTAGCTAAGCCTCTCACTAATCTGTTGCAGAAGAACAAGCCACTACAGCAGAACAAGTCACCACTGACGGTCGCGAAACACCCTCTACTGACGGACAGGGGGCCCGTCACCTTGGAAATGTCAGTGGAGGAGGTCACTCCACTGACGGCAGACGGACCGTCAGTAGTGTTTGTTACTACTGACGGGCGCATAAGGCCCGTCAGAGGAGACCCCCAGTCGGAGGCACTTGGTGTGGCACTACTGATGGTCGCGTCATAATAGCCCGTCAGTAGAGGTCGTACTCCACTGACGGGCGTTCCGTAAGTGCCCGTCAGTAGAGATCTATATTCCTGCTAACCGAAAAGGATTTGTGTTAACTCATAATCACAGTTAGATTATTCATAATAATAGGCTATAGCATTACATTATTCCTAATCACAGGCTATACCAACTATTCATCACAGAGTCAAATCTCATAATCACATAACACATTTGTAATCACATAACGGTTGGCACTTAAGACATTCATAATCACATATATAGTATGTACACTCCAACGACGGTCACAAGTATGAAACAATTGTTCTTCAATTACAGAAACAACGATTCTATTGATGCCCGCTTAAGTTTGGCTTCGGAAATTGGGGGCCGGCATATAATTCACCCCATCGGATTGATGACTTCAAGGTTGATGAGTCTGGCGAAGACTTTTTGGATGCGAGCAAAGTCCTGTCGCCAGTCGTACATCTGACTTCCCAGCTCGCTCCAAGCCTTTAGTTTTTTCATATCTTTCCAATGCTTGTTCTTGTACCGGACAAAGAGGTCCATATGGGCGCAGGTGTAGTACCCACATGTCACGCTATTTTCCGGCTGAACTCTGTAAGGGAACTTGTAATGGTGTACCATTTTTGTCGCTTTTACAGGTATTTTAGTATGCCCCGAGAACTTGGCTCTAAAGAAAGTTGTATCCAAAATCTTAGTTATATTGCTGAAGTCCGCTGTCTTTTTCGATGAGGAGTCAAAGTAAAAAGCCTTGGCCCAGCTTGGAACGATCACAATTAGGACCCAGTGGTCGCTGCGTAAATGTGAACAAATGAACGTAAGCAGGTGGAGATACGTACGTAAAAAACAAAAAAAACTCCACGGTGCTAAGTTTAGGACTTACGGAGGGTTATAGGGGGCTAGTATGTACTCCTTGTCCTTATGAACCACGAATGCATGCGACAGGTATTCTTCAAGAAATCCTCGACCGCCCAGGGTCCCGGCATAGCCTTCGTTCATACATATCGGATCGACTATGCCAATATTGGAGTCCTGAGGACGTCTGTACTCTTGGGCTTCATAGAGAGCCCATAGCATAATCATCATGGTGTCGAGCATATAGAGGTTGTACATGTTGAATAGGTCTTCAAAGTTAATGTCAAAGGTGTATTGATCATTTTGCATGAAGAAATTATATTCCCTTGGCACCTTCACCTTCCAATATTGGCAGAATGTATCAGGATCTCTAGACATCTTTAGGTAATCTTCATGCAGCGTCTTCATGTCCTCCGACAGATTGTCCAGCTCATCCTGTGGGAGCATGTCCTGACCTGGTAAGTAAACATCTCGCCAGAGACCCATTGTCCGTGTAGATAATTTGGATGACGATGTTGAGAAGGATAAGGATTTCTGCATCTGCTCCTTTCTTTCCTTCTCGCCGTGCCGGCCCGTCTCTTTTTGCTTTTTCCTCCTCTGCTGTATCGGCTCCGAGCTCTTGCCTGCCGCTAACGCTGCTTCCAGCGTCCCAGCTAGTGTGGCGGGAGAGAAAATCTTCCCCCCTCCGTTGATCCAGGGGGTCGCCTTGAACCTCGGAGGGCCTTTCCGACACTTCCGGGGACCCGCAAAATCGGTGACATGTGCTGGTCCCTGACAAGATGGTCTTCCAGGTCTTTAAAGGACGGAGGTGATTGGCTGAGCCCCAACGGAGATCGTCCGATTGATGGAGAGGGGTTGTTGGACGAGGGGCCCGTGCGAGGAGAGGCCACCGCGGTTATAGTAATCTGGCTCTTCGGCCACTGGATGAAGCAGTTTTTGCACTGCCCTAGCTTTGTCAGCTCCTCTTCAGGGGGGGGGGACAGGGACTAACACCTCACTATAGTCGTTGAGGACGAGGTCCACCTGCACCTTCGCATGGTGCTCCTGCATAGGAACACTGTGGCGTACCCGGTTTTAGGGCCGGATACGTCTCCCGTGTTTACTGTACCGATCCCTGGATCAGTAGTCGGTACACACAAGAACTTGATAACATCCTCATACAATACCGAATATATTACATAATTATGCCATTATGGTCTTTATTCAACAACATGGCCGATTGGCCGAATAAAAGCAGCAGCGGGAAAATAACAAAAGCACAGTTATTAACCCATCAATATGCCCATCCACAGGCAACTGACTGGGGAGAACGCCCTAGCCCTCGTGGTCGCTGACCTCGTCCTCAGAGCACCACTCTTCTTCTTCATCTGGCCAAATCAACAAGCCAGGTGAGTACATTGAATGTACTCGCAAGCTCTTCCCTCGGGGAAATAAT
>JAGXJF010005069.1:0-16287 GCA_019208055.1 Stipa capillata | reverse complement strand
CATCCGATCAAACCGTCCAACCCGATCGTCCCGGACCCTCCAAACTGTTGCGTCGCCGACCATCCGACAAACCGTCTAACCCGACGACCCGGGGCCTTCCAGACGGTCCCAGTTCGGAAGGAAGGTCTCTCACCAGCTCTCCACTAGTGGGTTGGATAAGCTAGAGAACCACGTGAGTACCGGCAACAACTCCTATAAGCATCTAGCCATTTCAAGGACCCCGATTTGTTTTCCTTTTTTCTGTTAAATGGTGACACGCCCGTTCACCTAACCATCCGAATATACCATCCAACCGACCGTCTCGGACCCTCCAAGCCGTCAACCCGGTCGTCCCGGAACTTCAACGGTCCGTCCGGAAGAAGGTTCGGATCTTCTCTAGTTGTCCCGAACCATCCGACCAAACCGTCCACCGATCCTCCCGGAAATTCCAAACTGTCCGTCCGGGAGAAGGTCCGGATCTCCTCTAATTGTCCCGACAATCGCACCAAACAGTCCAACCCGACCGTCTCAGAACCTTCAAACTGTTGTCCTGAACCATTCGACCAACCGTCCAACCGACTGTCCTGGAACTTCCAAATGGTCCGTCCGAAGGTCCAGATCTCCTCTAATTGTCCAAATCATCTGACCAAACCGTCCAACCCGACCGTCCCGAACCTTCAAACTGTTGGTCCCGAACCATCCGACGAAACCGTCCAACCCGACCGTCCGACCCTCCAAACTGTTGGTCCCGAACCATCCCACCAAACCGTCCAACCCGACCGTCTCGGACCTTCCAAACGGTCCGTCCGGAAGAAGTCCAGCTCTCCACTAGTTCTCCCGAACCATCTGAATATACCGTCCAACCCGACCGTCTCGGACCATCCAAACTGTTGGTCCGGAACCATC
Organism: Stipa capillata; assembly: GCA_019208055.1. NCBI lineage: Eukaryota > Viridiplantae > Streptophyta > Magnoliopsida > Poales > Poaceae > Stipa > Stipa capillata. The sequence goes on along the minus strand of JAGXJF010005069.1, from coordinate 15,402 downwards.
CGACCAAACCGTTGGTCCCGAATCAGCCGACCAAATCATGCAACCCGACCGTCTCAGACCCTCCAAACTGTTGCTACCGAACCATCCGACCAAACCGTCTAACCCGACCGTCCCGGACCCTCTAAACCGTTGGTCCCGAACCATCCGACCAAACCGTCTAACCCGACCGTCCCGGACCTTCCAAACGGTCCGTCCGGAAGAAGGTCCAGCTCTCCACTAGTTCTCCCGAACCATCTGAATATGCCGTCCAACCCGTCCGTCTCGGACCCTCCAAACTGTTGGTCTCGAACCATCCGACCAAATCGTCCAACCCGACCGTCTAGGACGCTCCAAACTGTTGGTCTCGAAGCATCCGACCAAACTGACCGTCTCGGAGCATTCAAACGGTCTGTCCAGAAGAAGGTCCTCATCGCCTCTAGTTGCCTCCAACCATCCGACCAAACCATCCAACCCAACCGTCCCGGACACTCCAAAATGTTGGTCCTGAACCATCCAACCAAACCGTCCAACCCGACCGTCCCAGACCTTCCAAACGGTCCGCCCGGAAGAAGGTCCGGTTCTCCTCTTGTTCTCCCGAACCATCCGACCAAACCATCCAACGCGGCCGTCCCGAACACTCCAAACTGTTGGTCCCGAACCATCCGACCAAATCGTCCAACCCGACCGTCCCGGACCCTCCAAACTGTTGGTCCCGAACCATCCGACCAAACCGTCTAACCGGACCGTGCCGGACCTTCCAAACGGTCCGTCCGGAAGAAGGTCCAGCTCTCCACTAGTTCTCCCAAACCATCCGAATATACCGTCCAACCCGACCGTCTCGGACCCTCCAAACTGTTGTTCCCGAACCATCCGACCAAACCGTCCAACCCGACTGTCCCGGACCCTCCAAACTGTTGGTCCCGAATCAGCCGACCAAATCATGCAACCCGATCGTCTCAGACCCTCCAAACTGTTGCTCCCGAACCATCCGACCAAATCGTCCATCCCGACCGTCTCGGACGCTCCAACCTGTTGGTCCCGAACCATCCGAGCAAACCGACTGTCCCAGAACACTCAAACGGTCTGTCCGGAGGAAGGTACAGATCTCTTCTAGTTGTCTCGAACCATCCGACCAAACCGTCCAACCCGATCGTCCCGGACCCTCCAAACTGTTGGTCCCGAACCATCCAACCAAACCGTCTAACCCTGACCGTCCCGGGCCTTCCAAACGGTCCGTTCGGAAGTAGGTCCAGCTCTCCACTAGTGGGTTGGATAAGCTAGAGAACCAAGTAGTACCGGTAACTACTCCTATAAGCATCAAGTCAATTCAAGACCCCGATTTGTTTTCCTTTTTTCTGTTAAATGGTGACACGCCCGTTCTCCCTAACCATCCAAATATACCATCCAACCCGACCGTCTCGGACCCTCCAAACTGTTGTTCCCGAACCATCTGACCAAACCGTCCAACCCGACCGTCCCGGACCCTCCAAACTGTTTGTCCCGATTCAGCCGACCAAATCATGCAACCCAACCGTTTCGGACCCTCCAAACTGTTGCTCCCGAACCATCCGACCAAATCGTCCAACCCGACCGTCTCCGACGCTCCAACCTGTTGGTCTCGAACCATCCGACCAAAGCGACCGTCGTAGAACATTCAAACGGACTGTCCGGAAGAATGTTCGGATCTCCCCTAGTTGTCTCGAACCATCCGACCAAACCGTCCAACACGGTCGTCCCGGAACTTCCAAACGGTCCGTCCGGAAGAAGGTCCGGATCTCCTCTAGTTGTCCCGAACCATCCGACCAAACCGTCCAACCCGATCCTCCCGGAACTTCCAAACTGTCCGTCCGGAAGAAGGTCCGGATCTCCTCTAGTTGTCCCCAACAATCCCACCAAACAGTCCAACCCGACCGTCTCAGAACCTTCAAACTGTTGGTCCTGAAGCATTCGACCAAACCGTCCAACCCGACTGTCCTGGAACTTCCAAATGGTCCGTCCGGAAGGTCTAGATCTCCTCTAATTGTCCCAAATCATCTGACCAAACCGTCCAACCCGACCGTCCCGAACCCTCCAAACTGTTGGTCCCGAACCATCCGACCAAACCGTCCAACCCGACCGTCCCGGACCCTCCAAACTCTTGGTCCCGAACCATCCGACTAAACCGTCCAACCCGACCGTTTCGGACCCTCCAAACTGTTGGTCCCAAACCATCCGACCAAACCGTCCAACCCGACTGTCCCGGACCTTCCAAACACCGTCCGGAAGAAGGTCTGGATCTCCTCTAGTTGTCCCGAATAATCCGACCAAACCGTCCCGGACCCACCAAACTGTTGGTCCCGAACCATCCCACCAAACCGTCCAACCCGACCGTCCGGACCTTCCAAACGGTCCGTCCGGATGAAGGTTCAGCTCGCCACTAGTTCTCCCGAACCATCCGAATATACCGTCCAACCCGACCGTCTCGGACCCTCCAAACTGTTGGTCCTGAACCATCCGACCAAACCGTCCAACCCGACCGTCCCAGACCCTCCAAACTGTCGGTCCCGAACCATCCGACTAAAATGTCCAACCCGACCGTCTCGGACCCTCCAAACTGTTGGTCCCGAACCATCCCACCCAACAGTCCAACCCGACCGTCCCGGACCTTCCAAACGGTCCGTCCGGAAGAAGGTCCGGTTCTCCTCTTGTTCTCCCGAACCATCTGACCAAACCATCCAACTCGACCGTCCCGGACCCTCCAAACTATTGGTCCCGAACCATCCGACGAAACCGTCCAACCCGACCGTTCCGACCCTCCAAACTGTTGGTCCCGAACCATCCCACCAAACCGTCCAACCCGACCGTCCCGGACCTTCCAAACGGTCTGTCCGGAAGAAGGTCCAGCTCTCCACTAGTTCTCCCGAACCATCCGAATATACCGTCCAACCCGACCGTCTCGAACCCTCCAAACTGTTGGTCCGGAACCATCCGACCAAACCGTCCTACCCGACCGTCCCGGACCATCCAAACCGTTGGTCCCTGAATCAGCCGACCAAATCATGCAACCCGACCGTCTCGGACCCTCCAAACTGTTGCTACCGAACCATCCGACCAAACCGTCTAACCCGACCGTCCCGGACCCTCCAAACAGTTGGTCCCGAACCATCAGACCAAACCGTCTAACCCGACCGTCCCGGACCTTCCAAACGGTCCGTCCGGAAGAAGGTCCAGCTCTCCACTAGTTCTCCCGAACCATCTGAATATGCCGTCCAACCCGACCGTCTCGGACCCTCCAAACTGTTGGTCCCGAACCATCCGACCAAATCGTCCAACCCGACCGTCTAGGACGCTCCAAACTGTTGGTCTCGAACCATCCGACAAAACTGACCATCCCGGAGCATTCAAACGGTCTGTCCAGAAGAAGGTCCTCATCTCCTCTAGTTGTCTCGAACCATCCGACCAAACCGTCCAACCCAACCGTCCCGGACACTCCAAAATGTTGGTCCTGAACCATCCGACCAAACCGTCCAACCCGACAGTCCCAGACCTTCCAAACGGTCCGTCCGGAAGAAGGTCCGGTTCTCCTCTTGTTCTCCCGAACCATCCGACCAAACCATCCAACGCGGCCGTCCCGAACACTCCAAACTGTTGGTCCCGAACCATCCGACCAAATCGTCCAACCCGACCGTCCCGGACCCTCCAAACTGTTGGTCCCGAACCATCCGACCAAACCGTCTAACCCGACCGTGCCGGACCTTCCAAACGGTCCGTCCGGAAGAAGGTCCAGCTCTCCACTAGTTCTCCCAAACCATCCGAATATACCGTCCAACCCGACCGCCTCGGACCCTCCAAACTGTTGTTCCCGAACCATCCGACCAAACCGTCCAACCCGACCGTCCCGGACCCTCCAAACTGTTGGTCCCGAATCAGCCGACCAAATCATGCAACCCGATCGTCTCAGACCCTCCAGACTGTTGCTCCCGAACCATCCGACCAAATCGTCCATCCCGACCGTCTCGGACGCTCCAACCTGTTGGTCCCGAACCATCCGAGCAAACCGACTATCCCAGAACACTCAAACGGTCTGTCCGGAGGAAGGTCCGGATCTCTTCTAGTTGTCTCGAACCATCCGATCAAACCGTCCAACCCGATCGTCCCGGACCCTCCAAACTGTTGGTCCCGAACCATCCGACCAAACCGTCTAACCCGACCGACCCGGGCCTTCCAAACGGTCCGTTCGGAAGAAGGTCCAGCTCTCCACTAGTGGGTTGGATAAGCTAGAGAACCAAGTAGTACCGGCAACAACTCCTATAAGCATCAAGCCAATTCAAGACCCCGATTTGTTTTCCTTTTTTCTGTTAAATGGTGACACGCCCGTTCACCCTAACCATCCGAATATACCATCCAACCCGACCGTCTCGGACCCTCCAAGCCGTCCAACCCGGTCGTCCCGGAACTTCCAAACGGTCCGTCCGGAAGAAGGTTCGGATCTTCTCTAGTTGTCCCGAACCATCCGACCAAACCGTCCAACCCGATCCTCCCGGAAATTCCAAACTGTCCGTCCGGAAGAAGGTCCGGATCTCCTCTAATTGTCCCGAACAATCGCACCAAACAGTCCAACCCGACCGTCTCAGAACCTTCAAACTGTTGGTCCTGAACCATTCGACCAAACCGTCCAACCCGACTGTCCTGGAACTTCCAAATGGTCCGTCCGGAAGGTCCAGATCTCCTCTAATTGTCCCAAATCATCTGACCAAACCGTCCAACCCGACCGTCCCGAACCTTCCAAACTGTTGGTCCCGAACCATCCGACCAAACCGTCCAACCCGACCGTCCCGGATCATCCAAACTGTTGGTCCCGAACCATCCGACTAAACCGTCCATCCCGACCGTTTCGGACCCTCCAAACTGTTGGTCCCAAACCATCCGACCAAACCGTCCAACCCGACCGTCCCGGACCTTCCAAACACCGTACGGAAGAAGGTCTGGATCTCCTCTAGTTGTCCCGAATAATCCAACCAAACCGTCCCGGACCCACCAAACTGTTGGTCCCGAACCATCCGACCAAACCGTTCAACCCGACCGTCCGGACCTTCCATACGGTCCGTCCGGATGAAGGTTCAGCTCTCCACTAGTTCTCCCGAACCATCCGAATATACCGTCCAACCCGACCGTCTCGGACCCTCCAAACTGTTGGTCCTGAACCATCCGACCAAAAGTCCAACCCGACCGTCCCGGACCCTCCAAACTGTTGGTCCCGAACCATCCGACTAAACCGTCCAACCCGACCGTCTCGGACCCTCCAAACTGTTGGTCCCAACAGTCCAACCCGACCGTCCCGGACCTTCCAAACGGTCCGTCCGGAAGAAGGTCCGGTTCTCCTCTTGTTCTCCCGAACCATCCGACGAAACCGTCCAACCCGACCGTTCCGACCCTCCAAACTGTTGGTCCCGAACCATCCACCAAACCGTCCAACCCGACCGTCCCGGACCTTCCAAACAGTCCGTCCGGAAGAAGGTCCAGCTCTCCACTAGTTCTCCCGAACCATCTGAATATACCGTCCAACCCGACCGTCTCGGACCCTCAAAACTGTTGGTCCGGAACCATCCGACCAAACCGTCCTACCCGACCATCCCGGACCCTCCAAACCGTTGGTCCCGAATCAGCCGACCAAATCATGCAACCCGACCGTCTCGGACCCTCCAAACTGTTGCTACCGAACCATCCGACCAAACCGTCTAACCCGACCGTCCCGGACCCTCCAAACAGTTGGTCCCGAACCATCCGACCAAACCGTCTAACCCGACCGTCCCGGACCTTCCAAACGCTCCGTCCGGAAGAAGGTCCAGCTCTCCACTAGTTCTCCCGAACCATCTGAATATGCCGTCCAACCCGACCGTCTCGGACCCTCCAAACTGTTGGTCCCAAACCATCCGACCAAATCGTCCAACCCGACCGTCTAGGACGCTCCAAACTGTTGGTCTCGAACCATCCGACCAAACTGACCGTCCGGGAGCATTCAAACGGTCTGTCCAGAAGAAGGTCCTCATCTCCTCTAGTTGTCTCAAACCATCCGACCAAACCGTCCAACCCAATCGTCCCGGACACTCCAAAATGTTGGTCCTGAACCATCCGACCAAACCGTCCAACACGACAGTCCCAAACCTTCCAAAAGGTCCGTCCGGAAGAAGGTCCGGTTCTCCTCTTGTTATCCCGAACCATCCGACCAAATCGTCCAACCCGACCGTCCCGGACCCTCCAAACTGTTGATCCCGAACCATCCGACCAAACCGTCTAACCCGACCGTGCCGGACCTTCCAAACGGTTCGTCCGGAAGAATGTCCAGCTCTCCACTAGTTCTCCCAAACCATCCGAATATACCGTCTAACCCGAGCGTCTCGGACCCTCCAAACTGTTGTTCCCGAACCATCCGACCAAACTGTCCAACCCGACCGTCCCGGACCCTCCAAACTGTTGGTCCCGAATCAGCCGACCGAATCCTGCAACCCGGCCGTCTCAGAACCTCCAAACTGTTGGTCCTGAACCATCCGACCAAACCGTCCAACCCGACTGTCCTGGAACATCCAAATGGTCCGTCCAGAAGGTCTAGATCTCCTCTAATTGTCCCAAATCATCTGACCAAACTGTCAAACCCGACCGTCCCGAACCCCTCGAACTGTTGGTCCCGAACCATCCGACTAAACCGTCCAAAGTTTTAGTCCCGAACCATCCGACTAAACCCTCTAAACTGCTGGTCCCGAACCGTCCAACCCGACCGTCCCGGGTCCTCCAAACTGTCGGTCCCGAACCATCCGACCAAACTGTCCAACCCGACCGTCCCGGACCCTCCAAACTGTTGGTCCCGAACCATCCGACTAAACCGTCCAACCCGACCGTCTCGGACCCTCCAAACTGTTGGTCCCCAACCATCCGACCAAACCGTCCAACCCGACCGTCCAGGACCTTCCAAACGGTCCGTCCGGAAGAAGGTCCGGATCTCCTGTAGTTGTCCCGAACCATCCGACCAAACCGTACAACCCGATAATCCCCGAACTTCCAAACAGTCTGTCCGGAAGAAGGTCCGGATCTCCTCTAGTTGTCCCGAACCATCCAAACAAACAGTCCAACCCGACCGTCTCAGACCCTCCAAACTGTTGGTCCCGAACCATCCGACTAAACCGTCCAACCCGACCGTCTCGGACCCTCCAAACTGTTGGTCCCAAACCATCCGACTGAACCATCCAACCCGACCGACCCGGACCTTCCAAACGGTCCGTCCGGAAGAAGGTCCAGCTCTCCACTAGTTCTCCCGAACCATCTGAATATACCGTCCAACCCGACTGTCTCGGACCCTCCAAACTGTTGGTCCCGAACCATCCGACCAAACCGTCCAACCCGACCGTCCCGGACCCTCCAAACTGTTGGTCCCGAACCGTCCCACCAAACCGTCCAACCCGACCGTCCCGGACCTTCCAAACGGTCCGTCCGGAAGAAGGTCCGGTTCTCCTTTAGTTCTCCGGAACCATCCGACCAAACCATCCAACCCGACTGTCCCGCACACTCCAAACTGTTGGTCCCGAACCATTCGACCAAACCGTCCAACCGGACCGTCCCGGACCCTCCAAACTGTTGGTCCCGAACCATCCGACCAAACCGTCCAACCCGACCGTCGCGGACCCTCCAAACTGTTGGTCCCGAACCATCCGACCAAACCGTCCAACCCGACAGTCCCGTACCCTCCAAACTGTTGGTCCCGAACCGTCCCACCAAACCGTCCAACCCGACCGTCCCGGACCTTCCAAACAGTCCGTCCGGAAGAAGGTCCAGCTCTCCACTAGTTCTCCCGAACCATCCGAATATACCGTCCAACCCGACCGTCTCGGACCCTCCAAACTGTTGGTCCCGAACCATCCGACCAAACCGTCCAACCCGACTGTCTCGGACCCTCCAAACTGCTGGTCCCGAGCCATCCGAGCAAACCGTCCAACCCGACCGTCTCAGACCCGCCAAACTATTGGTCCCGAACGATCTGACTAAACCATCCAAACATTTGGTCCCGAACCATCCGACTAAAGCCTCCGAACTGTTGGTCCCGAACCGTCCAACCCGTCCGTCCCGGACCCTCCAAACTTTTGGTCCTGAAACATCTGACCAAACCGTCCAACCCGACCGTCCGAACACTCCAAACTGATGGTCCCGAACCATCCGACCAAACCATCCAACCCGGCCGTCCCGGCCACTCCAAACTGTTGTTCCTTTACCATCCGATCAAACCGTCCATCCCGACTGTCTCGGACCCTCCAAACTGCTGGTCCCGAGCCATCCGGGCAAAACCGTCCAACCCGACCGTCTCAGACCCTCCAAACTGTTGGTCCCAAACAATCCGACCAAACCGTCCAACCCGATTGTCCTGGAACTTCCAAATGGTCCGTCCGGAAGGTCTAGATCTCCACTAATTGTGCCAAATCATCTGACCAAACCGTCCAACCCGACCGTCCCGAATCTTCCAAACGGTCCGTCCGGAAGAACGGTCCGTGCGGAAGAAGGTCCGGTTCTCCTCTAGTTCTCCCGAACCATCCGACCAAACCGTCCAACCTGACCGTCCTGGACCCTCCAAAGTGTTGGTACCGAACCATCCGACCAAGCCGTCCAACCAGACCGTCACGGAGCTTCCAAACGGTCCGTCCGGAAAAAGGTCCGGCTCTCAAAACTGTTGGTCCCTGAACCATCCGACCAAACCATCCAACCCGACCGTCCCGGACAATCCGTCCCGGACCGTCCAAACGGTCCGTCCGGAAGAAGGTCCAGCTCTCCACTAGTTCTCCCGAATCATCCGACCAAACCATGCAACCCGGCCGTCCTGGACCCTCCAAATTGTTGGTCCCGAACAATCCAACTAGACCGTCCAACCCGACCGTCTCGGGTCCTCCAAACTGTGGGTCCCGAAGCATCCGACCAAACCGTCCAACTCGACCGTCGCGGACCTTCCAAACGGTCCGTCCGGAAGAAGGTCCGGATCTCGTCTTGTTCTCCCGAACCATCCGACCAAACCATCCAACCCGACCGTCCCGGACACTCCAAAATGTTGGTCCCGAACCATCCGACCAAACCGTCGAACCGGACTGCCCCGGAACTTCCAAGTGGTCCGTCTGGAAGGTCTAGATCTCCTCTAATTGTCCCAAATCATCTGACCAAACCGTTCGACCCGACCGTCCCGAACCTTTCAAACGGTCCGTCCGGAAGAAGGTCCGGTTCTTCTATAGTTCTCCCGAACCATCCGACCAAACCATCCAACCCGACCATCCCAAACCCTCCAAACTGTTGGTCCCGAACCATCCGACCAAACCGTCCAACCCGACCGTCCTGGGCCCTCCAAATCCATCCGACCAAACCCGTCCAACCCGACCGTACCAGACCTTCCAAACGGTCCGTCCGGAAGAAGGTCCAGATCTCCTCTAGTTGTCCCGAACCATCCGACCGAACCGCCCAACCCGATCGTCCCGTAACTTCCAAACGGTCTGTCCGGAAGAAGGTCCGGATTTACTCTAGTTGTCCCGAATCATCCAACCAAACCGTCCAACCCGACCGTCTCAGAACCTCCAAACTGTTGGTCCCGAACAATCCGACTAAACTGTCCAACCCGACCGTCCCGGACCCTCCAAAACTGTTGGTCCCGAACCTTCCGACTAAACCGTCCAACCCGACCGTCTCGGAACCTCCAAACTGTTGGTCCCCAACCACCCGACCAAACCGTCCAACCCGACCGTCCAGGACCTTCCAAACGGTCCGTCCGGAAGAAGGTCCGGATCTCCTCTAGTTGTCCCGAACCATCCGACCAAACCGTACAACCCGATCGTCCCCGAACTTCCAAACAGTCTGTCCGGAAGAAGCTACGGATCTCCTCTAGTTGTTCCGAACCATCCAAACAAACAGTCCAACCCGACCGTCTCAGACCCTCCAAACTGTTGGTCCCGAACCATCCGACTAAACCGTCCAACCCGACCGTCTCGGACCCTCCAAACTGTTGGTCCCAAACCATCCGACCGAACCATCCAACCCGATAGACCCGGACCTTCCAAACGGTCCGTCCGGAAGAAGGTCCAGCTCTCCACTAGTTCTCCCGAACCATCTGAATATACCGTCCTATCCCGACTGTCTCGGACCCTACAAACTGTTGGTCCCGAACCATCCGACCAAACCGTCCAACCCGACCGTCCCGGACCCTCCAAACTGTTGGTCCCGAACCGTCCCACCAAACCGTCCAACCCGACCGTCCCGGACCTTCCAAACGGTCCGTCCGGAAGAAGGTTCGGTTCTCCTCTAGTCTCCGGAACATCCGACCAAACCATCCAACCCGACTGTCCCGCACACTCCAAACTGTTGGTCCCGAAACATTCGACCAAACCGTCCAACCGGACCGTCCCGGACCCTCCAAACTGTTGGTCCCGAAACCATCCGACCAAACCGTCCAACCCGACCGTCGCGGACCCTCCAAACTGTTGGTCCCGAACCATCCGACCAAACCGTCCAACCCCGACCGTCCCGGACCCTCCAAACTGTTGGTCCCGAACCGTCCCACCAAACCGTCCAACCCGACCGTCCCGGACCTTCCAAACAGTCCATCCGGAAGAAGGTCCAGCTCTCCACTAGTTCTCCCGAACCATCCGAATATACCGTCCAACCGACCGTCTCGGACCCTCCAAACTGTTGGTCCCGAACCATCCGACCAAACCGTCCAACCGGACCGTGTCGGACCCTACAAACTGTTGGTCCTGACTCATCCGACCAAATCATGCAACCCGACCGTCTCGGACCCTCCGAATTGTTGCTCCCGAACCATCCGACCAAATCGTCCAACCCGACCGTCTCGGACGCTCCAAACTGTTGGTCCCGAGCCATCCGACCAAATCCGACCGTCCCGGAACATGCAAGTGGTCTGTCCGGAAGAAGGTCCGGATCTCCTCTAGTTGTCTCGAACCATCTGACCAAAACCGTCGAACGCGATCGTCCCGGAACTTCCAAACGGTCCGTCCGGAAGAAGGTCCGGATCTCCTCTTGCTGTCCCGATCCATCCGGCCAAACCGTCCAACCCGATCGTCCAGGAACTTCCAAACGGTCCGTCCGGAAGAAGGTCTGGATATCCTCTAGTTGTCCCGATCAATCCAACCAAACCGTCCAACCCGACCGTCTGAGACCCTCCAAACTGTTGGTCCTGAACCATCCGACCAAAGCGTCCAACCCGACTGCCCAGGAACTTCCAAATGGTCCGTCCGGAAGGTCTTGATCTCCTCTAACAGTCCCAAATCATCTGACCAAACCGTCCAACCCGACCGTCCTGAACTTTCCAAACGGTCCGTCTAGACGAAGGTCCGGTTCTCCTATAGTTCTCCCTAACCATCCGACCAAACCATCCAAACCCGACCGCCCCGAACCTTCCAAACTGTTGGTCCCGAACCATCCGACCAAACCGTCCAACCCGACCGTCTCGGACACTCCAAACAGTGGTCCCGAACCATCCAACCAAACCGTCCAACCCGACCGTCCCGGGCCATCCAAACTATTGGTCCCAATCAATCCGACGAAAACCGTCCAACTCGACCGTGTCGGACCTTCCAAACGGTCCGTCCGGAAGAAGTTCCGGATCTCCTCAAGTTGTCCCGAACCATCCGACCAAACCGTCCAACCCGATCGTCCCATAACTTCCAAACAGTCTGACCGGAAGAAGGTCCGGATCTCCTCTAGTTGTCCCGAGTCATCCAACCGAACCGTCCAACCCGACCGTCTCAGACCCTCCAAACTGTTCGTCCCGAACAATCCGACCAAACCGTCCAACCCGACAGTCCTGGAACTTCCAAATGGTCCCTCCGGAAGGTCTTGATCTCCACTAATGGCCCCAAATCATCTGACCAAACCGTCCAACCCGACTGTCCCGGACCTTCCAAACGGTCCGTCCGGAAGAAGGTCCGGTTCTCCTCTAGTTCTCCGAAACCATCCGACCAAACCATCAACCCGACTGTCCCGCACACTCCAAACTGTTGGTCCCGAACCATCCGACCAAACCGTCCAACCCGACCGTCCCGGACCCTCCAAACTGTTGGTTCCGAACCATCCGTCCAACCCAAACCGTCGCGGACCCTCCAAAGTGTTGGTCCCGAACCATCCGAGCAAACCGTCCAACCCGACCGTCCCGGACCCTCCAAACTGTTGGTCCCGAACCATCCGACCAAACCGTCCAACCCGACCGTACCGGACCCTCCAAACTGTTGGTCCCGAACCATCCGACCAAACCGTCCAACCCCACCGTCGCGGACCCTCCAAACTGTTGGTCCCGAACCATCCGAGCAAACCGTCCAACCCGACCATCCCGGACCCTCCAAACTGTTGTTCCTGAACCATCCGATCAAACCGTCCATCCCGACTGTCTCGGACCCTCCAAACTGCTGGTCCCGAGCCATCCGAGCAAACCGTCCAACCCGACCGTCTCAGACCCTCCAAACTGTTGGTCCCAAACAATCCGACCAAACCGTCCAACCCGATTGTCCTGGAACTTCCAAATGGTCCGTCCGGAAGGTCTAGATCTCCACTAATTGTGCCAAATCATCTGACCAAACCGTCCAACCAGACCGTCCCGGATCTTCCAAACGGTCCATCCGGAAGAACGGTCCGTGCGGAAGAAGGTCCGGTTCTCCTCTAGTTCTCCCGAACCATCCGACCAAACCGTCCAACCTGACCGTCCTGGACCCTCCAAACTGTTGGTCCCGAACCATCCGACCAAGCCGTCCAACCAGACCGTCACGGAGCTTCCAAACGGTCCGTCCGGAAAAAGGTCCGGCTCTCCAAACTGTTGGTCCCGAACCATCCGACCAAACCATCCAACCCGACCGTCCCGGACAATCCGTCCCGGACCGTCCAAACGGTCCGACCGGAAGAAGGTCCAGCTCTCCACTAGTTCTCCCGAATCATCCGACCAAACCATGCAACCCGACCGTCCTGGACCCTCCAAATTGTTGGTCCCGAACAATCCAACTAGACCGTCCAACCCGACCGTCTCGGGTCGTCCAAACTGTTGGTCCCGAAGCATCCGACCAAACCGTCCAACTCAACCGTCGTGGACCTTCCAAACGGTCCGTCCGGAAGAAGGTCCGGATCTCGTCTTGTTCTCCCGAACCATCCGACCAAACCATCCAACCCGACCGTCCCGGACACTCCAAAATGTTGGTCCCGATCCATCCGACCAAACCGTCGAACCGGACTGCCCTGGAACTTCCAAGTGGTCCATCTGGAAGGTCTAGATCTCCTCTAATTGTCCCAAATCATCTGACCAAACCGTTCGACCCGACCGTCCCGAACCTTCCAAACGGTCCGTCCGGAAGAAGCTCCGGTTCTTCTATAGTTCTCCCGAACCATCCGACCAAACCATCCAACCCGACCATCCCGAACCCTCCAAACTGTTGGTCCCGAACCATCCGACCAAACCGTCCAACCCGACCGTCTTGGACCCTCCAAACTGTTGGTCCCGAACCATCCGACCAAACCGTCCAACCCGACCGTCCTGGGCCCTCCAAATCCATCCGACCAAACCCGTCCAACCCGACCGTACCAGACCTTCCAAACGGTCCGTCCGGAAGAAGGTCCAGATCTCCCCTAGTTGTCCCAAACCATCCGACCAAACCGCCCAACCCGATCGTCCCGTAACTTCCAAACGGTCTGTCCGGAAGAAGGTCCGGATTTACTCTAGTTGTCCCGAATCATCCAACCAAACCGTCCAACCCGACCGTCTCAGAACCTCCAAACTGTTGGTCCCGAACAATCCGACTAAACTGTCCAACCCGACCGTCCCGGACCCTCCAAACTGTTGGTCCCGAACCTTCCGACTAAACCGTCCAACCCGACCGTCTCGGAACCTCCAAACTGTTGGTCCCCAACCACCCGACCAAACCGTCCAACCCGACCGTCCAGGACCTTCCAAACGGTCCGTCCGGAAGAAGGTCCGGATCTCCTCTAGTTGTCCCGAACCATCCGACCAAACCGTACAACCCGATCGTCCCCGAACTTCCGAACAGTCTGTCCGGAAGAAGGTACGGATCTCCTCTAGTTGTCCCGAACCATCCAAACAAACAGTCCAACCCGACCGTCTCAGACCCTCCAAACTGTTGGTCCCGAACCATCCGACTAAACCGTCCAACCCGACCGTCTCGGACCCTCCAAACTGTTGGTCCCAAACCATCCGACCGAACCATCCAACCCGACCGACCCGGACCTTCCAAACGGTCCGTCCGGAAGAAGGTCCAGCTCTCCACTAGTTCTCCCGAACCATCTGAATATACCGTCCAACCCGACTGTCTCGGACCCACCAAACTGTTGGTCCCGAACCATCCGACCAAACCGTCCAACCCGACCGTCCCGGACCCTCCAAACTGTTGGTCCCGAACCGTCCCACCAAACCGTCCAACCCGACCGTCCCGGACCTTCCAAACGGTCCGTCCGGAAGAAGGTCCGGTTCTCCTCTCGTTCTCCGGAACCATCCGACCAAACCATCCAACCCGACTGTCCCGCACACTCCAAACTGTTGGTCCCGAAACATTCGACCAAACCGTCCAACCCGACCGTCGCGGACCCTCCAGACTGTTGGTCCCGAACCATCCGACCAAACCGTCCAACCCGACCGTCCCGGACCCTCCAAACTGTTGGTCCCGAACCGTCCCACCAAACCGTCCAACCCGACCGTCCCGGACCTTCCAAACAGTTCGTCCGGAAGAAGGTCCAGCTCTCCACTAGTTCCTCCGGAAGAAGGTCCAGCTCTCCACTAGTTCTCCCGAACCATCAGTTCGTCCGGAAGAAGGTCCAGCTCTCCACTAGTTCTCCCGAACCATCCGAATATACCGTCCAACCGACCGTCTCGGACCCTCCAAACTGTTTGTCCCGAACCATCCGACCAAACCGTCCAACCGGACCGTGTCGGACCCTACAAACTGTTGGTCCTGACTCATCCGACCAAATCATGCAACCCGACCGTCTCGGACCCTCCGAATTGTTGCTCCCGAACCATCCGACCAAATCGTCCAACCCGACCGTCTCGGACGCTCGAAACTGTTGGTCCCGAGCCATCCGACCAAATCCGACCGTCCCGGAACATGCAAGTGGTCTGTCCGGAAGAAGGTCCGGATCTCCTCTAGTTGTCTCGAACCATCTAACCAAACCGTCGAACGCGATCGTCCCGGAACTTCCAAACGGTCCGTCCGGAAGAAGGTCCGGATCTCCTCTTGCTGTCCCGATCCATCCGGCCAAACCGTCCAACCCGATCGTCCAGGAACTTCCAAACGGTCCGTCCGGAAGAAGGTCTGGATATCCTCTAGTTGTCCCGATCAATCCAACCAAACAATCCAACCCGACCGTCTGAGACCCTCCAAACTGTTGGTCCCTGAACCATCCGACCAAACCGTC